>JAULKM010160666.1:0-16454 GCA_032355605.1 Rubia tinctorum | reverse complement strand
CATCAAATCCATATGCAGTAATTCAAGATTCCCTGAGGTATTAATATAATGTACTAAAGAGTGTGAAGACCGAATCTGTTTACCTTGCTGGCATGGTCCGCATACAATTCCATTCTTGGTTGTAAGCATAGGCATACCCCAAACTGCCTTTGAATTAGCAATCTTCACCAAGGTTTTGTAGTTGATATGACCAAGATTCCTATGCCAAAGAGTACCTTCATCTTGCTTTGAACTTAGACATCGCACTTCTTGCTCCAAAAGATAACAATTATCTGGTGATCGAATCCCAGAAAGAACTTTGTCATTGCCATGTCTCACCACACATTTGTCTTTATGAAATTCAACTGTCATATTGTCATCACACAACTGACTAATGCTCAACAAATCCGCCTTTAAATCCTCGACGAGCAATACACTAGAAAATACCGGAAAACCTTCAATGTGCATTTCACCATTGCCAATGACTCGACTCTTCTTTCCATCACCAACAGTAACAGAACCACCATTATATGGTTTTATCTTTGTAAAAAAACTCATGAGTTCCGGTTATGTGACGAGAGCACCCATTATCAAATTACCACGAGTCTCTAGAGTGTGCAATAAGTGAAGTATGAGCAACAAAACAAGTATTAAGGCTTTTAGGAATCCATACCTTTCGAACCATCTTTGACCGTTGGGCAGTGTCTATGTTGGAACATACAGACAGCTTTTTCCCGTTCATGATATCTCTCAGCAATTTAAGACATCGTTCTTCGGAATGGCCTTGAAAAATACAATAACTGCATATGAGAGATTTTTGTAGAAAATTTTTAATCACCTTTATCTTCATATCTCGAACCTCCATCTTGAAGTTTACCACATCGCATGATGCATTTCCATAATTGATTCCTTTCCGATCTCCGAAGCTCTTTCCCATGGTCAAAATGTCGTATAACTTTGCCTTGCATGAATTTAACTTCTTGATTGTTTCTTCTGCCAATTCTTCCCTCTCAGTCATCCATTTTTAATTCATGCTCAGATTTGCAACTTCATTCTCAAGTTTTTCAACCTGCACTTTTAATTCCTTCTTTGCTTCGGTCAATTGAATTTTCTCCATCTTCAGGGATTTATTTGCATCTGCCACCTTCAACCAAATGTTATACATATTTTCATATGAAGTGTAGATATCTTCACGACTCACAGATTTATCTTCATCATCGCTGGAAGTATCAGCCGAATGTATGTTGGAACATACCTTATCTGTGTTAGAACATACGACAGTATTTGTGTTGGAACATACGGCAGTATTTGTGTTGGAACATATGTCCACAGCTTCATCATGAATTTTTACTCTAAATGCCACATAATTTCTCGTAAGTTCCTCTTCATCTTTCTCAACCTCTTCATCCTCACTCCATGAAATAACATACGATCTTCCTTGTTTCTTCCGGGTATTGGCACATTCAAACTGGATATGTCCAAAATCTTCACATTCTTTACACTGAATCCTTCCTTGCTGTTTTGCTTCACCACCTTAATTTCTATTGAATTGCTGTTTTGCTTCCTTGTTGTTTTCTTGTTCACCACCTTCTTCAGCATTCTTGAGAAATTCTTAGTGATGAGAGCAACTTCTTCAATATCATCCTCACTGTCTGATTCGTGATCATCTCGTGATGCAGATGCTTTAAACACCAATTCCTTCTGATTTTTCTTTGCAGGCTGTTCCATGTTCATTTGATACGTTTGTAGTGATCTGATCAATTCATGCAAGGATGTCATGGATAGATCTCTAGCTTCTTCTATTGCCGCAACCTTCATAGCAAATCTCTTGGGCAGTGATCTTAATGTCTTGTGTACCAGTTTCGATTCCTTATAAACTTTTCCTAATTGATAAGCCATATTTGAGATGTTTCTAATTGAATGTGGAAATCGTATCATTCTCCTCCATTTTCAATTCTTTGAACTTGGATGCCAACATATGCAATTTGGATTCATGTATTCGACTGGTTCCTTCATGTAAAGTCCGCAAGATATCCCATGCTTTCTTAGCCTGATGACATGTAGAGATGGGTTTAAACTGATTTTCATCTACTGCTGTGAAGATAGCATTTAACGCTTTGGAATTAGCCTGTGAAACGTTCAATTCGTCTGAAGACCATGATGCTTTATCTTTAAGCTCTTATTTCTTTGAACTTGACTCTCTCCTTTTCTCCTTAAAGCTGGATTCTTCATCTTCAGTTGGAGGATTCCACATGTTCTCGAAAAAGTGTCATGCAAGTTCATCCTAAAATTGATAAATACTCTCATGCGAGCCTTCCAGTAATTGTAGTTCGTTCCTTCTAGCAGTGGTGGCCGAGACACAGAAGCTCATTCCCTTGTCACCATGGTAAAAACGGATCACACTTTCCTTGACACAACAAAGGTAAAAACGTAAGTGACCAAACTCTGATACCAATTGAAAAAATTGGCTTTACCATTTTAGCTTAACTAGCAACCTATGTTCGAACATAGCCTAACTTAACCAAGTATGTAAAGTAAATAATGCACAATACACACAACTTGGTTACGCAGTTTGATGAAATTCACATACGTATGCGGGACCTGGCCCAGTTCCGAATAAATCAACTAATCAGAGATATAGTACAAAGTACACTATACAACTATACATATCTTCTAATTACAGCGTGTGGATTTTGCAAGCTCCCCTTGCTACCGATCCGCCTTGATCAGACTCGCGTTAACCTCAAAACTCGTCGACGTTGGATCTCCTCCTCCCAAGAAATTAAGGTATACATTCTGAACTTTGAATAACAGGTCACGTATATTGGAACATATGAAATTATGGCTCTCGAAAAGCTCTCAGAAGATTGAAATTTGATGTGCAGATTTCTCAATTTAATTCGTGTATGTTGCAGCCGTATAATGTCCTCTATTTATAGTCCATATGCAGATCTGAATGCTACATAATTATCTCCATAACATTCCTATTCCTTATCTGCTTTTGAAGCATATCCAAATCCCATAAATAAAGGGATTTTGTTTATCTCAAATATCCCATAATATTCCATATATTCGATTCCATAATTATAGGGGTTTTCCATAAAACCTTTATGCTTCCACACAGCTGAATTAAATATTGCATAATCTCTATGTTTCCATAAACTAATATCGCCGCAATATTGTATTCACCAAAACTGATATTCCACTCTTTGTTCCAACATGGAATATTTTTATCTTTTAACACTAGTTCACAAATGCCAACACATTATTCCATGAGATGCACATGACTTTACAGTAAGTCCACTGGTTTCTTGTCACCGACTGCGATTTGAAGAACGATGAAAACCCTTCCATTTTGTTTAACAAAATTCTGCAAAAGTGTTTCCCGTTCTCGTCGGAGATTACGTCAGATGAGAAATCATCGGATACCGTCACATCTTCTTTGTGAAGATGTGGGGTTGTGAAATTGGGGAGCTAGGACAGATGTCATCGCATTTTCTTTATCAAGATAGTGGCTTACTAGAGATAGGGGAACGAAGGTGCCTCCGTCAACTGCGGTGGAGGAATGAAGTTGGGATGGTGGCTTGCCGGAGACAGAGGTTGCGCAGGCACTACCGGCAATGAGGTGGAGGAATAGGGCTGAGATAGTGGCTCACCGGAGATGGGGTTGCGGAGGCACCCCCGATGCTGGTTGCTCGACAAGGACATGTGCGGTAGCTGGGATTTAGAGGAGGAGTGGAGGTGGTGGAGGTGGTGAGGCGGTAAAATTCTAGATGCTTGCCAAACTAGCGGAGGTGGCGGTGTTTTTGGAGATGAAGAAGAAGAATGGTAGGGGTTTTTTTATCATTAAATTTTTAATTTTAAAACTAGAGGTAATGGTTATGTTGACATTTATTTCAACTAGTTAGAGTTATTTTTATACTAAAAATTATATGAAAATTTTATTGACATTTATTCAAATAGGTATTTATATTGGTATATATCCCAAATAAATAATACGTACAAATAATTGTGTGTGAATAGATCCATTGCATGTTTGTTAAATTTTTGATGGCCTCTCAATTCAAAACCTTCACAGCTGGGTCCCATATTCTTATTTTGGGCTCTTGACTCGAACAGAGGGGTGACTTCGACCGTGACGAAGACATACATTATACATTGGAAAACAATATACTCATTAGTCCTTTATTTACGTTCCCTTTTTTCTAACATTTCTTCGTGACATATTTAATTATCGGTAATTTTAGTTACATGAGATAACAAATTAAAAATTTTACATAAAAACTATATATTACGTAGAATCAAAAGACAACTCACGTGATGTTTGTTATTATATACAAAAAAATCATCAATAGTTAAACATGATTCCGGTCAAACGAGACCATAAATAAGGGACCGGGGGAGTAAATATATGAACTCATCTACTTTCGTTCCACTAAGACCACGTACAATGGTAAAATCGCTCGGAGCTTGCTCTTGCACTTAAGCAATTGAGTCTGTGACTAAATCACTCCATTTTTCTTTCCACAGTGGTTGAAACCACTTTGAAACCACCCTATTGACCCACTTTATTTTCTCTATCATACTCATTAATTTAACCTTTAATATTTGAAATTTGGGTTTATCTAATTAATCATTAATTACTACCGTATTCCAACACAATCTATTTAACCATGTAAAAATGGTAGATCAAGAACACACAGACTTGGTTACGCAGTTCGGTGAAAATCACCCACGTCTGCGGGTCCTAGCCCAATTCAGAATAAATCCACTAATCAAAGCAAAACAGTACAATGGACAAGTCTTATACTTATCTATTTCTAATTACAATGTGTGGATTTTGTAAGCTCCCATTGCAACCGATCCGCCTTGATAAGACTCCCTCTGATCTCGATACGTCGACACTGGATTTCCTCCTCCCGAGGAATTAAGGTCTCTGATTCCGAACTTAGATTAATAGTGTATTAATCATGTTGGCACAACCTGAACTCTTGGCTATCTCTGAAATTAATCTGCTCAAAGATTTTCTTTTCTCTAAAATCGTAAATAGCACTGTCAGCCTGTCCTCAATATATATTATGCGATCATGCCTTCATCGGTATCCTTGGCACAAATAACCCTATCTCCATAGAATATTATGATAACCAATAAATCCCTTAGAGATAGAGATTCATTAATCTAATCCCTTAAAGAAAGGAATTCTAAGATCTCATCCATATCTTCTCAATACCCGATCATATTACTTCCATAAGTCTAATCCAATCCAAAAAATATAGGAATTGAAATATTCTGTAGTCAAATCACAACCGGATGAAATATATTCTCACGGATTATTTTTTTCTCGCAAATACTTTCATATTTGATGTTACAACACAACCTTCCATTATCTCCAAAAATTGCCAACACAATAGTTTTGGACTTTACAATCCCCCCCTTTGACATTTTGTGGACCTATTAATACTTTTGAGGTTTGATCATATGATCGTAGTTAACAATAACTCCCCCTGAAATGTACACCTTTCAGCAATTACTACTTCTCATGTTGGAACATCAAAGATTATGGAATCAAAAAACCAAAAACCCAAGAAAATAAAACCCGAGATAAGAAATACTACTTATAGATACCAGTAGGCCAAAATATCCATAAAATCCAAAGAAAACCAAGAAGTCTGAGATCTAAAATAAATATCCATCCAAAACATCCAAAATCCAAAACACTCCCCCTTTGGGCAATCAAACATGCCAGAGTTTTGGAAAAAAACACCATAAACAGCACAGATCCACTAAGCCACTGGACCAACAACATCATCCTGAGCCTTTTCAGCAGCTCCAGCTTCTTCAAGTCTTCTTCAAGAGCGGCTAGCTGCAACTTCAAGGCAACAATCTTTGCTTGAATGACCATCTTCTTTGCTTCTCTATCTTGCTTGCTTGCACTACTTGAGCTGCCGGTTACAGACTCCTTCCAGGGTAAATCATTAATCTTCCGTGTAGAGAAAGTTCTGGAATTTTCCTTGATGGCAGTAGTCTTGAGTATCATATCATCCTCCTTCACCTTTACTTTACTCTCTCTTAGCAGTTGGGTAATCACACAGGGATGAGATAGAGAGTTTTTCTTCCTCGAAGAAACAGCTTGAAATACAATGTTTTCCTGCACTATCCTCCCAAGATTTACAGGAATCTTCTTTCGCACACAATATAAGAGCTTAGTCATTTCCCTAGTTAGTGCAGAGGTGTTTGTAGAAGGAATCCAGCAATTAATGGCTATCTGAGACAAACAGAAGTACTTACTGGTGAGACTCGACATTGCTGCATTCCCTTGTTCAGGCCACTTTACTTCTAGACCTTCAGTTAGCTCAGTGAGGATTTGATCATTTGACAGCTCTAGGAGGTTCCTCAAAGTCAAGAGTGCTCAATCAAAGAATCCCATTAATCTTCTGAGCTGAGAAGTTGATAACTTTGCCTCTGATATAAGTCCAGCCATACCATTCAGACTTAGTGTCCAGGTTTTCTGTTTTTACATTTGAATAGAACTCCTGAAACAATTCCTATTATATTTCTTGAACCTTGTGGCTGCAACAGCATACCCAAGAAATTCCAAAAAAGCTGTAAACCTACTTTTCTTATATGAGTCCAGATCCGTTGGTCTCTCTGCCAGAATGGTCCTTCTGCTGATTGTGTCCCAGCTATTATGACACTCATCATCAAAGAAATCTTCATTTAAAGCCTCTTCTGCTGAAGGAGCTTTCTTTGAACTCTGTCTAGTTTCTCTCTTCACCTTCTTCTTCTTCTTTGCCTGAACTGAACCTTCAGCAGATACTTCAGCAGCCTTTCTCTTTAACCTTCTCACCTGAGATTTCACAAAACCATCTAACACCTCATCACTGGTGTATATTAAATCTTCAAAACTTCCTTTTGATGTTAGGACATCAGTGACAGATGCACCTACTTCTTCATCGTTCACATCAACATCCACAGTATTGCGATGACCTGATGTTGGAACATCATCAAGGTTATGTTCAGCTTCCTCTGTAGCTACTTTAGCAACTCCCTCTATCTCCTGAACGAGAAATTCAGCTTCCATATCCTCAGTCATCTCATTCTCTTGATTCTCATATTAAGTTTCAACGGTTACATTAAACTGTTCATCTTCAGTCGATGTTGGAACATGGCTGGTTCCAACACCAAGATCATAATCTTCCTCAGCAATCTCAAAATCATCATTTTCTCCCCCTGCATCATCAGCCTGTGTTGGAACATTGGTGGTTTACTCAGCTTTAAATTCTTCCTCATCCGAGTCAATCACAATTAAAGATGAAGATGCTTCTATAATCTCTTCAAGTTCTCACCAACAACAGGGTCAAAAATTTGAACATCTTTAAAATTCATAGAACTTAGAACATGCACATCTTCAAGGCAGTTTCTGATTTTTCTTAGCCTCAGTCTTCTAGGTCCAAATGCATAAGTATAAACATACATTACCTTCTTCCCATTATGCTCTATACAGGTTAATTCAGTTAGCCTAGGATTCAAATCCTCCACAAACTGAGTGCCTCCTATAGTCCCCTTCAACAAATGACTCAAACCATACCCATTTATTTTTCCCGACATACTCCTATATCCTCTAAGATCTACACTCTTATTATGCTTCAAGTAGTACTTCATGCAATAATCTAACAACTCAAAGGTCTGACCATTAAAAACAAAGGATTTTTCATGAAATACCTTGATTTTCATGGGCACATCAAGGTCTAGCACCGGCTCAACTAGTGGTGATCTGACAACTTCAAACCCTGGTTCAAGAATGTCGTTCCGGGGTTCCAAAACCTCACTTTCTGACAGGTTTACCACGCATTCTGGTTCTCCAAAAATCTTCTTGAATTCCCCGAATTTCTCCATACCAGTTTGAGAAAAAAATACACTCGAAGGGAATTTTTAGACTCCTAACTATCGTCTACCTCTTAACAGCAAGATTTTAGTACAAAATATCCAGAGCTATCTTAACTTGTAAGAATATCGGGATAAAGAAGTTGTAGAAGAGGGTAAATAGCTAAGAAAATGGAAAAGTAATATTTTTGAAAATTTACTTCTCTTTTCTGAAAAGTGTACCTCTTTTTTCTCTTTCCAAGGTAATAATTATATTTTTTCAACTACCCGCCGTCAGACTCCATATGTCCATCTTTTCACCTTAACTTTCCATATTCAAACTTGCAATATTGCCTTCTCCTATTTTTTTTATATATATTTTCCTTCTTTCTAATATTTTTGTTTTTCAAATTTTTTTCTGTACAAATAGGAAAAATGAAAAAATCTAATACTAAGTAAAGCATGTACATAGAGTACCTCAAATATGGCACACACCCAAGTGTTGTCTGAGTAGCTCGAATGTGGCTGAATCCAGAGGTTTTGTAAAAATATCAGCCAATTATTCTGATGTTGGAACATAGGCTACATCAACTTCCTTTCTTTCAACAAGATCCCGAATAAAGTGATGGCGTATGTCTATATGCTTAGTTTGAGAATGCTAAACCGGATTCTTTGAGATATCAATGGAACTTTTGTTATCACATAAAATCTTCAGTGGTCCTTGTTGTACACCATAATCTCTCAACATTTGTTTCATCCATAGTAGTTGAGCACAACAACTTCCAACAGACAGATCCTCAGCCCCAGCCGTTGATAAGGAGATAGAGTTTTGTTTCTTACTATACTATGAAACCAGATTTGTGGCAATAAAAAAAATCCGCATGTAGTACTCTTGCGGTCGTTTGCATTACCAACCCAGTCAGAGTCACTATAACCCATAAGATCTGAGTCTTGATTTTTAGAATACCAAACCCCGTAATTCGAAGTTCCACTGATATACCGAATAATCCTTTTTACTGTTGTCAGGTGTGATTCCTTTAGATTAGCTTGAAACCAAGCACATACTCCAACACTGAAGCATGAGTATGTTCGATGGGCTGTAAGATACAATATACTTCCAATCATACTTCTGTACAGTTTTTGGTTAACTGCAGTGCCTTTCTCATCTTTCACCAATTTTTTGGTTGTTCCCATTGGAGTTCTGACAGGTCTAGAATTGCTTAGTCCGAATTTGTTCACTAAATTCATGGCATACTTGCTTTGACTGATAAATACCCCAATATTTTCTTGGTTAACTTGAAGTCCAAGAAAATATGTGAGTTTTCCAACCATACTCATCTCGAATTCCTTCCGCATAAGTGTGATAAAATCATGTACCATAGAATCAGATGTGGATCCAAACACAATATCATCAACGTAAATATGAGCAATCAAAATATCAGGAAATTTATCCAATACAAATAGTGTACGATCTACTCCCCCTCGACGATATCCCTTTTTAATAAGAAAGGATGTCAGACGGTTATACCACGCTCTAGGTGCTTGTTTTAAACCATAAAGCGCCTTTTTGAGTCTGTAAACATGATGCAAATGATGAGAATCTTCAAAACCTTTGGGTTGCTCAACATATACTTCCTCATTCACCACTTCGTTTAGAAATGCGCTCTTTACATCCATCCAATACAGGATAAAATCTATAGTACACAAGATCGCAAGCAAGATACAAATGGATTCTAACCTTGCAACTGGAGCAAATGTTTCATCAAAGTCCACCCCTTCTACTTGTGTGTATCTTTGAGCTACCAATCTGGCTTTATTTTGGGTTGTCTGACCATCAGCATCAGATTTATTCTTAAAAATCCACTTGGTACCAATGACATTGACGTTGTTTGGCCGCGGAGTGAGGTACCAAACATCATTTCTTTCAAACTGACCTAGTTCTTCTTGCATAGCGGAAATCCAATATTCATTAAGTAGAGCTTCTTTGTAATTTTTGGGTTCGATTAATGAGATAAAGCATTGTAATCCAGCAAGTTCCCGGTAGTTTATCCGTGGTAAAGTATGAGTTCTCTTAGAAGAAGGCTCAGGTACCTCCTGTGTTGGAACATGAGGGGAGTGACTGGAAGCTGGTGTTCCAACATCATTCGGAAGAACCTCTTCTGAAATTTCTGGACTATCGGCAACTCCTGATGTTCCAAAATCAATCTGTTGTTCAGATGGATTGGGTTGTGTTGGAACTTGCAGTAAGTCTGGTTCTTCGTCCCCTTCTCTTGATACTGGTTTCTCATCAGAATCATCTACAATGACATTGATAGATTCCATAAACGTTTCAGTACGAAGGTTGTAAATCCTGTAAGCTCGGTTGTTCACAGAGTATCCCAAAAATATGCCTTCGTCACTTCGACTATCAAACTTTGCCAGTTGTTCTCTGTCCCGGAGAACATAGCACTTGCTCCCAAAAACATGGAAATACGAGACATTTGGCTTCCTTCCTTTCCATATTTCATAAGATGTCTTACTTGTAATCAGACGGAGATAAACCCTATTAATTGTATAACATGTCGTGTTTACTGCTTCTGCCCACCATTTCTTGTGGATGCCTTTTTCTGCTAACATTACTCGAGCCATTTCCTGTAGAGTCCTGTTTTTCCTCTCAACAATGCAATTTTGTTGAGGAGTGATTGGAGCAGAAAACTCATGTTGTATTCCAAGTTCATCACAAAAATTGCTAAACTGAGAATTCTCAAATTCTCTCCCGTGATCGCTTCGAATCCTGAGAATTTTACCTATAGGGCTTCCCTTTTCTATTTGCAGCTTGGTCATCAGACTTCTAAACACTTCTACTGTGTCAGATTTTTCTTTGAGAAATGCAACCCAAGTGTATCTGGAAAAGTCATCAACACATACAAATATATATTTCTTGCCAGTTATACTAGGTGTATTGACCGGACCCATCAAATCCATGTGTGATAACTCAAGATTTCTTGAAGTTTTAATGTACTGAACAGGAGAGTGAGGTGATCGAATTTGTTTACCTTGTTTGCATGGTCTGCAAACAGTCTCCTTCTTATGAGTAAGTGATGGCATTCCTCGAACGACTTTAGAATTCGCATTCTTGATCAACGTTTTATAGTTGATGTGTCCTAGCCTTCTGTACCACATCTTTCCTTCATCTTCTTTGGAGATTAAACACTTGATTTCCTGTTCTAACATATAAAAGTTGTCTGAAGATCGAATTCCTGAGAGTACTTTGTCCTCACAATTTTTAACAATGCACCTATCTCTGTGAAACTCCATGGTCATATTATCATCGCACAATTGACTGATGCTCAGGAGATTTGCCTTTAAATCTTCAACAAGTAGAACAATTGTAAATGTTGGAAATCCCTCGATCTGTAATTCTCCTTTGCCAACAACCCGACTTTTCTTTCCATCTCCAAACGTGACAAATCCACCGTCATAAGGCTTGATCTTAGTAAGAAACTCATGTGTACCTGTCATGTGTCGAGAGCATCCAATGTAAAAATACCATAAGTCTCTGGACTGAGCAATGAGGGATGTATGAGCAACCAGACATACTGTTGTCCGCTTAGGAATCCAGATCTTTCTGACTAGCCTTGATCGCAACTCACTGTCCATGTTGGAACATGCTGTCAATTGTCGTCCATTCATAATGTCCTTGAGTAGTTTAAGACATTGTTCTCCTATATGTCCCTGATAGGAGCAGTAATCACATTTCATAGTTCTTCTATACCGAGTCTTCATTATTTTCTTCTTCATTAACTGCACTTCTGTCTGTAATTTCATAGTTTTGTCATAGCCGATTCCCTATCTGTCTCCAAAGTTCTTCTCTAAAGCCATGATATTATCCAATTTTGCCTTGCCAGTATTCAATTTCAATATTGTAGCTTCAGCCATCTTTGCCCTTTGCGTAGTTAATTTCAAACTTTGTTTCAGTTCACTCAATTCATCTTCATGCTTTTCAATGAGACTCATCAATTCACTATTTCTGTCTGTAAGTTGATTTATCTCCACCTTCAAAGTTTTGTTTGTCTCAACAACCTTCGGCCACATCCTATACATTTTTTCATAAGAAGTGTAGATGTCTTCATCACTTACTTTCTGGTCATCATTATCACTTGATGTAACATCACATGGATTCTCTGTGTTGGAACATGCAGCAGCACTTGTTGTCATTGTGTTGGAATATGCCCCGATATCATTCATTTTAGCCCCAAATGCAACATAGTTACTGGTGAGTTTTTCATCTTCTAATCTTTCTTCATCATCACTCCAGGAGGTTACATATGACCGACCTTGCTTCTTCCGAGTATTTCCACATTCTGCTTGGATGTGTCCATATCCTTCATATTCTCTGCATTGTATTCTTCCAGGCTGTTTTGATTCCGCCTCCCTGATACCTTTGAAGTTGTTGATTCTGTCGTTCAGGTCATGGTCCTCTATTAGTTCCGAGGTCTTGCATGCGAGGTCGAGTCCCACTTCTGCCAGTTTTCTCTTGTGATCTTTTATTCACTGCCCTTTTTTGCATCTTCGAGAAGTTCTTGGTTATAAGTGCCAGTTCTTCAATTCCATCATCACCTTCATCATCATGATCATTCTTGAATAAGGAACTTTTGAAATCCAACTCCTTTTACACTTTCTTCGGAGGTGTCTCAGAGTCATTTCATAGGTCTGCAATGATCCCATCAATTCATCCAATGTCATGGTGAACGTTCTTTGTTATAAGTGCCAGTTCTTCAATTCCATCATCACCTTCATCATCATGATCATTCTTGGATGAGGAACTTTTGAAAGCCAACTCCTTTTGCACTTTCTTTGGAGGTGTCTCAGAGTCATTTCATAGGTCTGCAATGATTCCATCAATTCATCCAATGTCATGGTGGACACATCTCTTGCTTCATCTAAGGCAGCAACTTTCATTGATAATCTTCAAGGCAAAGATCTCAAGGTATTCTTCACCAGTTTTGCTTCTTTGTGTGTTTTCCCAAGTTGGTAGGCCATATTTTCTATGTCTCTTAGCTTACCATTAAATATTGCAATGGTATCGTCTTCCATCATCTTTAGTTCCTCAAATTTCATGGCCAATATTTGAAGCTTGGATTCTCGTATTCGGCTTGTTCCCTCATGAACTGTTTGCAGAATGTCCCAAACTTTCTTTGCCTGATAACATGTTGAGATGAGTTTGAACTGTCCTTCATCCACTGCAGTAAAAATAACATAGAGCTTTTTAATTTTCCATCGACCCTTTAAGATCATCAGGACTCAAGATTGATTTATCTTTACGTGTCTGCATCGCAGTGCTTGATTCTCCTTCCTTTTCCTTTGAACTAGTTGTAACGTCTTCGGTTGGATAGTTCCATTCATTCTCCACAAAATACCAAGCTTGTTCATCCAGTGAGCAAATAAATACTCTCATGCGAGCCTTCTAAAAATTGTAGTTTGTCCCTTCTAAAAGTGGCGGCCGAGATATTGAAGCTCATTCCTTAGTCACCATGGTAAAACCGGACCCCACTTTCCTTGACAACAACCAATGTAAAAATAAGTGACTCGCTCTAATACCAAATGAAATTTAGTTTTACCTAATTAATTACTACCGTGTTCCAACATTACCTATTTAACCAAGTGTGTAAAAATGTAAAACAAGGACACACAAACTTGGTTACCCAGTTCCGTGAAAAATCACCTACATCTGCGGGGCCTTGCCCAGTTCAGAATAAATCCACTAATCAGAATAAGATAGTACAATAGACACGTCTTATACTTATATTTTTTAATTACAATATGTGAATTTTGCAAGCTCCCCTTACAACCGACCCACCTTGATCAGACTCCCTCTGATCTCGATATTCATCGACGCTGGATCTCCTCCTCCCGAGAAATTAAGGTATCTAATTCTGAACTAGATTGATAATGTATTAATCATGTTTGAACACAAACTGAATTCTTCGCAAGCTCTGACAATAATCTGTAACCAGATTTTCTTTTTCTTTAAAACCGTGTATTGCACTGTCAACTTGTCCTCTATAAATATATATCATCTTATCATTCTTTCATCAGTAATATTGACGTATATAAACTCTATCTCCATAAAATATTCTGATAACTAATAAATCTCTTAGAGATAGATATTCCTTAAAGAAATGAATTTAAAGATCTCACCCATATCTTCTCCAGATCCAATCGTATTACTTCCATAACTCTTCATCCAATCCACCAATTATAGGAATTGCGATATTGTGTAATCAAATCACAACCGGATGAAATATATTCTCTCGAATTAATTTTTCTCTCAAATACTTCCATATATGATGTTACAACACAACCTTCTATAATCTCAACAAAGTGCCAACACATGAATTTTGGACTTTTCATAAATACATATTTAATTTTGGATCATTTAAAAAATAAGTCCATCCAGACCCCATTTTCATGACTTCTCTTATCAAAAATTACATATATAAAAGTTGAACCGATCAAAATTGTCCTGAGTCACATTTTAATCCGAATTGATTCGTTTATTTTTTAAATTTTAAATTTAACCTTGGGCAAGTGAAAAATTATAACTCAACGATTCAACCAATCATGATCGCTTGGCTTGGGTTTTTACCAATACTGATCTGTTTGATTTTAATAAATTTAAATATATAAATGAATTTGGGTTGAATAAAAAAATCCCCCAAACTCAACTTTTCATAACGTAAAACTACAAAATTAAATTTGACCGATCCACACCTATCCATAATTTTGATTAATCAGGTAAAATAATCCAACCTTACCTACGGGTAAAAACGTTTGATCTTAAATTTGTTAGCTTCAATTTGATCATTTTGATTAAAGTATGATATTAATAAAGTTTTGTAAAGTTTGTATTTTAAAAACAATTTAAATAAAAAATATGTGAACAATTCAGTTCAGATAAAAGTGATTAACCAATAATCTAATTTTCACTCAACAATTATGATTGTCATTTAGATTCACTTTCTTTTCTGCAAATTTATTTATCTAACACACTTAATGTATTACCACTAGTGTATGAATAGCCATTATCTGCCCTGTTCTGCGGTGGTTATAAAATGGCAATTCAGAACCACTGTTCTAACATAATTCCAATTTCGGAACATAATATCTCAACGCGACTTCATTGAACGATGATTTTACACACCAGAACGCGGTGTTTATTTAATTAATAACCACTGCGTAATATATAATGTTCAACGGAGCTATTTTCATTACTGTCGTTGGTCGGGAAATCAAGGCTGTCTTTTACAAAACGTCGTATGTCTGCACTTTTTCCAAACTCGCAACCTGGTTGTCCAGAATTCAGAAAATGATGTGGTTTGTTAAAAATCTGTAAGTGATATCAGTTTTGTCTACTTCACTCGACTCAATAATCACAGAGACACCTGATATCAGAACGTATATCAAAAGCATTGTTAAGTGTAATAAATTTATTCCATCATACACCGAGTAGTTTTCAAAACTGTGACCGATGACGGAATTCAAATTTTGTCTTTCCTTGAATCAGCGGTTTTGTATACCAATCTCATAATGGTAACCGAATATAAGGCAGTTGAATCGTTGTCTATCGTTCAAATTCCAAATACGGGCATTATTGGTTCCAATATGCCCCTTACCAAAGTGTAAAAGTTGTGTTTTTGATATACTTTCAAACTCGGAATCGGTCTGCACATTGTTTTAACAATTATATTTCAATAGGGCTATGTAGGAGGTGTTGGTTCTTGGTTATGAAAGCATAACATTCTGCACTACTTTGAGGTATTTAACATTATCTTTTACTTCAAGTGTATATTGTAAGTTTATTCATTCATAATTGAACCTATTTTGAACTTGTGTCGCCTTATTGGTAGCGTCAATAATGATTAATTAATAGTGCTAGTATTTTTTTTGGCCGACCTAAGAACCTCGTATGTGTATGTTGAATTTGTTGAATATTTCATTGTGGTGGTGTCTGACCATGTAAGGATGGTAAACTATTCATTCATTCGTTTTCCTTCTAAATACTGACTAAATGATGTTTATGTAGAAGTACGTGGTTTTCATGAATATTTGATATTCCAAGATTTTAAAAGATCTTATATGAGGTAGGTTCGGAACGGAGAACATGGAGATGTATATGACTTACAGGGATGTGGATTCTATGGATTACAATGAGTTGTTGGATGATTTAGCAGATGATGTAGCTAGGGAGTTTGCGGGTACACCAGAAGTCCTACAAGCTATGGACAATGAAAAAGGAAACATCATTGTATGCGAAATCGAAACATGCTGCATTGAGCATTACCCTTAGTGTGATGAATTTGTAAGCTAAATATGGCCTTGATCCACACTCTGCGGGGTGGTTAAAAATTATCAACCTTTCCAAAGATGGAATTTAACCGCAGAGCCCTTGGAACATCAAAGATAGAATTCATAGATTTTCTCCTATTCTTACTACTAAACTACCAAAAGGTAGATAGTGGCAAGTTCGGGGTCATCCACAGAGATGCTAGGACTTTAAAGCTTAATTACGCGAAACCGCAATCGGGTCATCAATCTGATCACGTGTCAGTTGTAACTGTCACAAAACAAAG
>JAULKM010160656.1:0-16454 GCA_032355605.1 Rubia tinctorum | reverse complement strand
AGAGAAGACACATTCAAAGTGCCTTCTATTGTTCTATATAACCGCCTTTAATAAACCCCCCCCCCCCCGACACTAGTGAAAAAAAATCTATAAAACTAAGGATCTAAATAAGAAAACCAGCAAAGACTATCTAAACCCCTTGTAATGTAAACCCGACCTAACCTAGAAATCAACCATCCAAAACAAATGTGCTAAATGTGCCGGTTAACACATGCTTTTAGGATCTAATCAATCCCCTCATACATAAACCTTTAGTCGTCCTTGAGTAAACAAGAACGAGCAAAATTTTAAGTTGAACGTGGCATGCCAAGAGTTCCACAACAAATTCAAAATTTATTCCTAGGCTAATCGATCCCCTCATACTTAAACCTTTAGTCGTCCTTGAGTAAACAAGAACGAGCAAAAATCTAAGTTGAACGTAGCATGCCAAGAGTTCCACAATAAATTCAAAATTTATTCCTAGGCTAATCAATCCCCCATACTTAAACCTTTAGTCGTCCTTGAGTAAACAAGAACGAGTAAAAATATAAGTTGAAAGTAGCATGCCAAGAGTTCCCCAACAAATTCAACATTTATTCCTAGCTACCCTAGTTCCCCCAAAGATGTAAGAATTTCACAACTCTCACTGCCTAAAGAAGTTAAGACAATCCAACAACTCATACCAACTAAAGGTGAAATTCCTAATGATTGAGTGGGAAGCTAACTTACTCTACCAAAAGGATTTGTAAATTACAATCAAAGAGAACCATATGATTCTTTTTCTTCTTTTTTCAAATTTTTTATTTCTCTAATTTGTCATGGGAGCCCTTTCAGGTTTTCGTCCTAGCTTCCCACAATTTTTTCTCACTTGTCACATTTTTCCACACCAAGGCCTCTCACTTTTTCATAGGTTTTCCAACCTATCCGGGCCTTTCCCATTGTTTCCTAAGTCGTCCTTTCGGGTTTTTCGACTTAACCGGGTATATTTTTCCATTTTTTCATTTTTCAATTTTGTTTTACTGGCACAAAATGCCCAAAGCTTGGCTTCATACTACATGAAGATAAGCACATAGAAAAATAACAAACACCCCAAAAGTGTTCACAATTCCAAAAAAAACTACAAAAAGTGCCATCACACCTATAAAAACAAAGTTTCGAAACAAAACAAACAACAACAGTTTTCAAAATCAAATGAGGGAAAAGAGATAGGGAAAATAGTAGTTATGGTCATCATCCCAATTAAACCAAAAATGGATAAGTAGAAAAGTAGAGGAAATGCCACCATGACGAAGCTGTTTTAACCTCTCCCCCACACTTAGGTTATGCATTGTCCCCAATGCATATAACCAAGGTGAGAAAAAGGTTGAAAACACTAGAAGTCTCAATGTTGTCCGCCACGTCTGGCACTATGCCCCTGCCCGTTCTGATTCTCGTGGTCCTTAGCCTGTCAGTGATCTCCTGCATCTCGTAGTGAGATAGGTACATATCCCTCCTCATGTAATGCAGCTGATCATCCACTCGGTCGAACATGTGAGTTATCTCATCAACATGATAGTGGCAGAAAACTGGCTCTTATTCTACTACACTCCTAAGATGGAGTTCCCCAAGACAGCATCCAATATGGCTCGTGTCTCGGTGGCTAGGTCCATGTATCATAAGAATATACAAAGTGTTGAAATCCAGTTAACCATGCTCTTAGAAAGGGTTGTATTGTGAATGCTTCCAAGAAGGATGCTGTGAGGGAATGGGGATGTTGTGTCTCTCTAGCTCAAAGTATGGTGGCCTGCGGCTCCTTTGCCTGCTCGTCTCCCAAAAATAGTCCTCGTGTGGAGAGAGATTGTGCCTGTGTGGGATGTCATCGTCGTACCTCTCAAAAATAAAATTTGTAAGCCCACATTTCTTCAGAACTACAACTAAGTAGATAACGGCAAGTCAGAGTCGTACATGAAGAAGGGGGATTTTTCTAAGGGTTTACACATATAAGGGTAAATACTAGACTATATATATATAAGAAAGTATGTAAAAGGGGGGGTTTGGTTGGTTTTCTAGTATATGAATTGAAAGACAACACAACTATCAAAGTGAACTAATTATGTTATCATGCAACAAGTTACTAAAAAGATGGTAAAATCACAATTAACAAAGTTTTAGGGGTAATTGATTCCCACTTCCAAACCTCTTATAGATCCTAGACTTATTCACTCATTCATTCACATTAATTGAATATGGGGAATGTTATCACTTCCATTTTAAGATCAACATTCATTTCTTCTTAGTTAGTAATTTGCAAAGACGTTTAACAACCATTTGCAAACCTCATTGATAAGCACTTTTTACAAACAACGCCTAAAGTTATTTCATCAATGACATTATATATGAAGAACCATAGATTTGATAAAAAAAACTGCAAGCATTAAACCAAATGCATAGTAATTTAACCAAACAAAGCATTTATTAGACTAAACCTAGAACAAACAACATTCAAGATTCAATCTTTCATTGCTACCTTAGGATAAATATGATAACAAACAACATTAACATACTAATCTAGATTAACATCATTTACCCACAATAAGTTCTAATTCCATGTTCTTATATTTTCATGCCAAAGGTGAGAAGAAATTGTACACTTTTCTAACACTTCTAGCACTTAATCCTACAAACATTTCATATTCTCAAACAACCCATAACATAAATGAAGTAAAAAACAACATATATGGCACAGTAAATACTTCACAACAAATACTCATGAAAGAGTAAAATAGAGTCTTATTACAAGGGTATGGAAGATTCAATCAATTACTCCCAAGTGATACTAGCCCAGATAATGAAAACTCATAACAAATCTACAAGAATTCATGGAAGAAATGAAAAAACTAAGAAAAGATTATGAAAAATTAGGGTTTTGAGGCTCAAAGTCGGGCTTGGACAAATGGGGAAGAAGGGGGGCTATTTATAAGCAAATTTGGTCAAAAAAGTCAAAAAGTGTGTGCACGTCGGGCGTGCAGGACGCACGCACGGGCTGAAATGCCCGATCGAGGGCGCACAAAATTCCCCCAGCGTGCACGAAGAAGCTGGCCATGCGTTTATGGTTCTAAGGGGTGTTCCCCCTGGAGTTTTTCCCACACGGGCCCGCACCTAAATTAGCGGGCCGTGCACCCGTCTGTCTCTCTTTTCTTCAACTTCTTTTCGTTGCTACCGGTGAACCGCTGATCCGATTTGGGAGTTCTGGTAGCCAATTTTATATTACTCAAGAAGAGGAATCCAATGGTATCACCCTTGGAGGCTAATTAGTCTCAGATCATTATAAGAACTTGGTACAAACTTTGAGGTCACAATTCATCGACTTCTTTATCTTCTTTCTTCGACCCTTCTAACTTCTACCATGTTTTGACTTGTGGCCTTCAATATTCTACCATCCTTGCAAATGGCCTTAAATAAAACACTCGGAAGTGCTTACGAACAATCTACAAATTAATCTCACAAAAAGGAATCTAAATGTTCGTGAGGATAAAAAATCCATTAGACTAAAAATAGGGTACAAAATGAAGGATTTAGATATGAAAATAAAAAAACAGTCATCTAAACCCCTTATTATGTAAACCTACCTAAATCTAGCAATCTTCCAACAAAATGATAACAAAAGAGATGTTAAATGCTTCGGATAATACATACATTTGACGTTTCATCAGTCCTTAAGCTACTTAAGGTAGGGATGATGTATCCTATTTCCAATAGTAAGTGGGTAATTCCCACTCAAGTGGTGCCAAAAATATCGGCGTGACCGTGGTAGAGAACAAGGATGGGAACTTGGTTTCCACTCGTATTCAAAATGGACGGTGAGTTTGTATTGACTATTGTTGCTTGAATGCTGTAACTCGCAAGGACCATTTTCCCTTACCTTTCATCGAAAAAATGCTTGAGAGATTACCCAATAACTCTTACTATTGCTTCCTCAATGGCTATTTACGGGTATTTCCAGATAGCCGTCGATCCCGGGGACCAAGAGAAAACTACCTTCACATACCTTTTGGCATTTTTGCCTATAGGCACGTGACTTTTAGTCTTTGCAATGCCCCATGTACCTTTCAAAGATGCATAGCATATTCTCGGAGTTTATGGAGAGTTTCGTTGAATTTTTTATGGAGAATTTGACCATTCGTGGAGATCTTCGACTCTTGTTTACACTATCTGGAACTTGTGCTAGAAAGGTGTATCAACGCCAACTTTGTTTTAAACTCCAAGAAATGTCACTTTATAGTAGAAAATGGTCTTGTTCTACGTCATGTGTTGTGGGCTCAAGGTCTAGAGGTGGATAAGGCTAAAGTTGACACAGTAAAATCCCTACCATATTCCACTTGTCTGAGAGACATTAGGTCATTCTTAGGTCATGTCAGATTTTACCGGTGTTTCATTAAGGATTTCTCTAAAATATTTTCTCCTTCATTTAAATTGTTGCAAAATAATGTTGAGTTCATTGTTGATGATGAAGGTAGAAATACCTTCGACACTCTGAAGAGATTCTTGTTACCGCTCCTATTGTTCAACTACCAAACTGGTCCTTTACTTTTGAAATAATGTGCGATGCAAGTGATTATACCATAGGAGAAGTGTTAGACCGGAGGGGAGGAAGAGTACCACATGTCATTTACTATGCGTGAGTGACTTTTAATAATGCACAACATAATTAATCCACCACGAAGAAAGAGATACTGGTCGTAGTATTTGCACTTAAGAAGTTTAGAAATTACCTTTAAGGCACCAAAGTTATTGTGTACACAGATCATGCAGCTCTTCACCATTTGATAAATAAGAAGGAAGCGAAACCTAGGCTCATTAGGTGGATACTTATTTTGAGTGATTTTGACCTTGAAATGAGAGATAAAAAGGGTAGTGAGGATGTGGGGGCTCGCGAAGAATTTCCAACGAATAATTATTTAGGGTGATAGCTAGCCTACCTTTGTATATCGACGTAGTGAACTACCTTTCCACGGGGGAGTTTCCCCACTCCTTTGATCAAATGAGAAAGGATAGGTTGGTAAATGAATCGAAGGAGTATTTTTGGGATGATTTTTATTTATTTCTTTAATCAAGATATTAGGAGGTGTGTTTCCGATGATGAGGTAGAATCAATCCTTAAACTTTGCCATTCTTTCAATGTATGATAACATTTTGGGTATAAGAAGACGGCTAAGAGAGTAATGGAATAAAGACTTTATTGGTCAAACTTGTTGAAACATGCTCGAGAGTTCATTATAGCTTGTGATCGGTGTCAAAAGATGGGCAATATCTCATTCAAAAATGATATGGCCCAAGTTCTCTCAATGCCGGTTGAGATTTTTTATGTGTGGGGAATGAAGTTCATGGGTCATTTTTCCTGAGTTTTGCGGTAATTGGTATATCTCAGTAGTGGTGGATTATATAATCAAATGGGTCGAGGCCAAAGCAACAAAGAAAAATGACGCAGCAAAAATGATGAGTTTCCTCAAATCCAACATCTTCTCATGGTTCGGTATACCCCGAACCAGAATTAGTGATAGAAGTACTCACTGTTGTAGTAAAATCATGGAATACTTGCTTAAAAGATGCAGAGTAACTCATAGGGCATCCACGGCCTACCACCAACAAACAAATTGCCAAGAGAAAATATCCAATCGGGAATTCAAAACCATCCTTGAAATCAATGTAAACCCATCTTGAATGGATTGGAGTGCCCAATTAGATGATACACTTTGGGCCTTAAGGATCACATACAAAACTCCCACAGGAAGCTCACCTTTTCGGATCCTCTTTGGCAAGAGATGCCACCTCCCAATCAAACTTGAGTTCAAAACACATTTGGTCGTTAAATGCTTAAATATGAACTTGAGTGAAGCCGGCAAAACATAGGAAGTTGCAACTACAAGAACTTGAAGAATTCAGGTGTGACTTCTAAGAAACCACATTAATTTACAAGGAAAATAAAAAAACATGGCATGATGAAAAAATAGTGAAGATGGACTTTTTTGTTGGACAAAAAGTCCTTGTCTTCCAATCTCAGCGTCCCTTTCTTCCAATCTCGGATGTGTCTTTTTCCAGGTAAATTTTAGTTAAGGTGGGGGTGGGGGTCCATATGTGGTGACCAAAGTATATGATTAAGGAACAAAAAATGTAAAAGATGAGGAGAATGGCATCAAGTGGCTAGTCAATGGGAAAAAGTTAAAACCTTATTTAGAATGGGGAAATTAGGGAATAGACTAGGAGGGCAATCCCCTCCTTAGTGAGAAAGTCAAAACATGAAATCTCCTATTACAAATAAGTAGCGAGGACGAAAATAAAGAAACAGTGTTTTCATTATGTGTTAGTAGACTTTGATAATTTTATGAGGATTAGACCGTGTTTGATTTTTGGTGATGTTTTTGGGATTGTTAGTCATCAAATTCTAGTATAGAACAGTGTTACTCTCGGTTTTCTTGTTTTTGGATGTAGGAATCCTTGTGACGAATTTCAAAAGGAGAAATAGAGTGGACTTTTCAGTTCTTCAAACCTTTGTTTTCATCATGGTTACATGCATTGGGGATAATGCATGAACTAAATGTGGGACATTTTGTGAACACCTTCATGGTGGCATCTCCTCTGCTTATTCTCCTCTACTTATTTGTTTTAGCATATGATTTGGATGATGACTGTTTTGATGACTGCTATTCCCCTTGTTTTATTTCTTTCCCTTATTTGAATCTTTAAACTTTTGGTTGTTGTTTGTTTTCAGGTGTGAGGGCACTCCTTTGTAGTTGTTTTTGCGGGGATGTTTTGGGAAGGACTTTTTCATGGTGTAATTTTTTGTTTTTCATAATCTTCATGTATTATGAAGCTCACCCTTGGGGCATTTTGTGCTGAACAATTTTTTTTTGAAAAATTGAAAAACACAAAAAAAAAATTCCCGATTAAGTTGGAAACCTGAAAAGGTAACTTAGGCAAAAATGGGAAGAAAGCCCGGATAGGTCGAAAGACCTAGGAAAATGAGAGACTATGTCTGGCTAGGTTGGAAAACCTAGGCAAAATTTAGAGGCCATGTGGAAAAAGGTAAGAACTGAGCTCAACATGTGTGAATGCTAGGATAAAAACCTGAAAGGGCTCTTAGAAAAAATGAGAGAAATCTCAAACTAAGATTTGAACATCTTTTGGAAATCTTTAGCGGTTTCTTCATCAACATCTCTTAGATAGTCTTCAGCGGCTTATTCAAAGGAGTAAGCTAGTTTAGCACCTGTCATTTTACTTTCCCATTTTTTCAATGCATTTTTGGTGGATAGGTTACTTCAGCATCTTCTGGGAGAGTGAGATTTGTGAGATTCTTACAATCTTTAGTGGAATTAGGGTAGCTTAGGAATAAGTTGAATGTATTGGTTAACTTATCTCTGTATGCTACATTCCTCTTGGATCTTTGCTCATTTTTGTTTACTTGAGGAAGAGTAAAGGTTTAAATGTGGGATGGATTGATGTGCACCTTTATGCATGCGTTAACCAATGCATTTTACACATTTATTATCATGTTTTATTTGGTTGATTTCTAGTTTTGGTTAGGTTTACACGACAAAGAGTTTTGATGACCATTATTGGTTTTCTTGTCTAAATCTCTGGTTTTTGTAGACTTAATTGAAGTTAATGGACACTTTGTATTCACGAGCACCTAGATTTTCCTTTGTGAGCTTACAAGTATATTGCTCGTGAGTATTTTGAAATAATTTTATAGAAGGTCATCTGGGAGGGTGGTAGAAGATATTTGAAAGGCATTAGCAAGAATGGTAGAAGAAATTGAATTCCATTTGCAAGGATTGTAGTAGATAAAAGGATACATACATAACAGCGTGGTAGTGGATAGAATGGGTTCGGGAAAAGAGAAATTGAACTTCAAAAAGGTCAAGAACGGAAGATGGGACCAACTAGCCAAATCAGTCGGTCGGCCGACAGGCTGGCACGAATCCTGGCACAAGCCAACTCAGCTAAGCATGACTTGTGCCAACCAACACGGCCCTTTCCACAACCCCTTAACATGGCCATGTAAATCCGTGCTACCCGTGGCCCCAAGGTCACTACAACGACTAAGTTTGGATTCAGACCGTGTCGTTTGATATGGTTCGCATCATTTCAAATTCCAAATGTGAGGACCAGTCCACCAGTTGTGAAAAATGACATGGTTTACGCCGTTCAACTAATCAAAAATTACTTCAAGCCTATATGCCATGCTAAATGACACGGGGTTTGTAGATCAGAAGTTCCAAATAGGACACCAGTCGGCAGCTCGTGCCAGACCGTATGGCCCGAGCCGGCACGAGGCTGCACGGGCCATACCATTTTCTACTAGCCGCATCAAGTGGGGCTTCTAGGGGTTTTAGGAATATTTTGAGCCTTTTCCAAGGCCCAATTCCAAGTTACTATATATGTGGACCTATGTCTACTAGGGTTTAAGTTTATTTTCAATTTTATACTTCAAGAGTAGGCTAAAGGGAGTAAAGAGCTCTTCCTTCTCTCTAGAATATTTTCTCTTCTCTTTATTTTTATTTTGCCCTAAGGAATTGAATCCAATGAAATACTTGGGTTCAATGCTTAGAGAGTAGTTTATTTACTTAGGGTTTTTATTTGTATTCATGAATAAATTTTTGTTTTATGAGATTCCTTAGATCTGCCTATTTCTATATGTTTGTGATTATTATATTGGCTTGTTTTTCATGTTCTTATTAATTGCATGATTGTCAAACTAAGACTGACACACACCGTAGTTCACTTTCATGTTGGAGCAATTAATAATATCCACGGGGAAGGAAACCTTGTTGTACATGGGGTAACGATAGTCCGAAACTGTATGGGTCTGTGCATGTGGGTTACCGAGTCAACATTACAATCGACCATACACTAGTCTTAGGCAGAAAATTGGCCCAAAGAGTTACGGATAGAGATAGCTAGAGTAGAAAACTAGGGTTAGCGATTTGCAACTGTAGAGTCATCGATAAGGTGCTTCATCCCCTTTGCCTTTTTAGGCCTAGGGAGAAGCATTTGTGGTGTAGTGCCCGAGACGTAGTAGCACGGGGGAGATTCAGATCTTAACAGCAGGCAGGGACGTTATTACACTCCCCTAATTACGGAGGAAGTGTCGATGGAACATTACATGTGCACCCTACTTGAAAGTTATGGGGAAGTGTTGACCATCAACCACACCACGTGTCATAAACACTATGATAGGTTTGTAATTATCTTATGTGATGGAATCGAGGACCGAAAAAAACATTGATCATGTTCCACAAATACTCCCCAAGTGCTAGTTTACCTAGTTTATTCTCTTGTTAATTGCATGTTAGTAGTTGTTATAACCCCCCCCCCCCACTCTCAAAAGCCAATTTTACCAATAATGATTATTTCTGACGTGTGATCAGATTGATAACCTGATTGCGGCTCTATTTAGTTGACTCTTAGATACCTAACATCTTTGTGTATGACCCTGATCTTGCCACTATCTACCTTTTTGGTCGCATAATAGTAGGAATGGGAGCAAAAATATAAATTTTCATCTTTGACCTTAATCAAGCACCTACTCGGTTTTAATTCATGGATCTCCCGTGGTTGATTAATTAAAGCCACACCGGGAGGGGGTGGGTCATCCTATTTATATGAAGCAACCAGTTGGCTACAAGGATACGCTTCACTCAGATTATGTTTGTCGTTTGCGAAAGGCCATTTATGGTTTCAACCAAGCCCCTCTTGTATGGTTTCAGCATTTCAGCAATTACTTTGTTTAGCTGGTATTCAATGTAGCCCGGGTGACATTTATTTGTTTGTTTCATCTTAGTGATCATTGTTGTTGTACTTGTCGGTATATGTCGATCACGTCATTCCATAGGTAATAATTCAACTCTTCCTCGACTGTTTATTGATTGTACACTTTGGGAGATTTCCAATAAAAACTTGGGTGCTCTCCATTACTTCTTTGGCTTGGAAGTTTCACCCACTTCTTCAGGTCTCTCTTTTCGCTCTGCCAGCTCTTCCAAGGTGTTGGTTATTCTGATGCTGATTGGTCCCACTGTCTTGAGACTCAATGTTCCACTGATTGTTATACTGTATTTCTTGGTAACAATCTTGTTTCCTAAAGTTCCAAGAAGTAACCCACAGTTTCTCGCTCCAGGAGGGAGTCTGAGTAACGGGCTTTCGCAAACACGGCTTTTGAGGTTGTTTGGCTAACTCATCTTTTGTGAGATATTAGCGTCTCGATCTCTGGTTTGTCACTTTTGTTATGCGACAACAGTATTACAATCTTCTTAGCTCAGAATCTGGTGGCTCACAATTGGGCGAAGCACATCGACATCGACTACCACTTTGTTTGGGAGCTAGTTGTGACTGGCAAGCTGTGCATCGTTTATGTTCCTACTTTCTTTAGATTCTGGATATCTTCACTAAGGGTCGCTCTCGTTCACTCTTTGAGTTCTTCAGATCCAATCTTTGCATCTTTGAGCATCCGGCGCTTTGCTTGTGGGGGTGGGGGTGTTGGAATAAGTCAACTCGATGACTAGATTAGGTGATTCTAGAAGATATTATAGGGTTAGAGTTCTAGTATAACTCAACTGCTAGTTTCATTGTACTCTATGTACTGCTAATAATTTTATGAAATCAATCATCTAGAATTTACTCTTTACATGTGGCTTTCAATGCTAGTTTCTTTATCTTTTCAATTCATAACTTAGAAAAACCAAACCAAATGTATATTTGAGAGGTACAACAACGACATCCCACATACACTACAAATAACATATAAAGTTAGTATAACTAGGTGTTGAAATGTCAAACGCATGTATTTTCTAAAGCATTTAACATCTCTTTTGTTATCATTTTGTGGGTAGATTGCTAGGTTTAGATAGTTTTACATATTTTAGATGACCATTTTCTCTTTTCATATCTAAATCCTTCATTTTGTAACCTATTTTGAGTCTAATGGATTTTTTTGTCCTTACGAGCATCTAGATTCTATTTTGTGAGCTTGTTTGTAAATAATCGTGGGAAGTTCCGACCGTTTGAGAAGGTTATTTGCAAGGATGGTAGAAGACTGAATCCCACAAGACAAACATGTGGTAGTAAATGGATGCGTTGAATAAAAAGAGTTGTGTCCGGAAGAAATGAAGAGTGGCATGGCCAGTGTATATTTGCACGGCCATGTCGGTGACGAGAAGACGAAGTCTAGACCATGGGCCATGCAATACTTCACATTTATCACACAAATATTCATCTGTCCTTTGAGCGGGGGATCGTTGGCATCAGGAGTGAGATGACGAGGAATGAATTCAGGTATTGAAAAGGTCGATCGTATCCCATTCCCTAATTACGGAGGTGGTGAGGTGGCTCTTGAAGGGCAGGGGAACGTTTGTATGAAATATTATAAATTCCCGACCATCTTCACACTGTGTGGCATAGTAATGAGATTGGTTTATATGTCTTACATGTAATGGAATCTAGGATCAAAGTCATCAACCGGTCATGTTACAGAAATACCCCTAAGATTAGTTAATTATATTTTTAATCTCTTTGCTTGCATGCTATGTAGTTATTAGACACAAATACCCCAATTATCTATTCCTGATGATAGCTATTCCCGACACAAAATCAGAATTACATCCGATTGTGGGTTGTGTAAAGTTAACTTTCAAATTCTAGTATCTCTGTGGATGACCCTGGACTTGTCATTAGCTACTCTATAGTTGTTAGTATTGAGTACGGGAGCAACAATTATAGATTCTATCTTTGGAACACATCCCGTGGGTTAAACTTTCTCGCAAGGTTTTGAACGACCCTGCAAGGTGTGGATTAGTAGGCCTTTATGGGGGATTTGTATCACATAATTAACTATAGGATTTGATTCTCAACTCCTATTCTCATATAAGACATAATTCTATTTAATTCTATTTAATACTATATCACATGAAGCAGATACGTTGATATCCTGGGTTTAATAAACTTGTGAACACACACAATAAATTAAACCTGGGAGTAGCATGGGTCACATGGATCTACAATGTGAATACCCATCCTAGACCCATCTTGTGTCATTTAGCACATTAGTACATCATGATAACTCTAGGGGGATTTCCCGCCTAGTTTCTACATACTTGAGATATTACCTTCGAGCATTATCCTACGACTCCAATCGAATAAATAACATTACCGAACCATTTTCCAAACGACCTTTCTTATCATCCCCAAAAATAACTCAACGTGAGACAATATCTAATCTAACCCAGGGCACACGTGTCTTCAACAACCTCATGGTTACATCACTATACCAAATTGACATTGAAACGTAATGCTCCTTGGTTAATTCCCAAGCCTAGAACTAAATAATACAAATAATTAAATCAAGTTTACATCCTAATATCATTCTTCATATAATCATAGCAAGAAGCATAAGAACAAACTAATTATGATAATCAGATCATAAAAATAGACATGAATCTAAAAGTCTCCCATATCAGGAGTTAATACATGCTTACAAATACTCCCAAGTCATAAATTAAGAGTAAATGCTCAAAATGGCACCCACTTTTTAGTAAAATTCACAGTTTGGTACCCTATTTTAAAAATTATTTAGAAAAGGTACCCGTATTTTCATTAATGTTCCGAAAAATATATTCTTTAGTTCGAAGCGGGTACCATAGTGGGACTACTTTGATCAAACTTGGTACCTATTTTTTTGCCAAAAGGTACCCTTTTGAGATATAAATTTTAAAAATGGTTAACTTAAAAAGACAAATTCAAAATTTAGGTACCAAATAATAAATTTCGATTAAAAGTGTGTACCATTTTGGAAAAAAATCTGCATAAATTAAGTTACAAGAATCAAACCCATGACGTTAATAAGTTTAAATGCCATGTATGAAGTGTTATGAATGAAGAGAGAGTGAAAAAAAAACGTATTTTTCAGATTCGCCTTCCCCTATTAGATAAAGGCCACTTTATATAGAGGGAAGAGAGAGAAAACCAAAAATCCATTGGTGAAAACCCTAGCCAACATGGTGTCACAGACCGTGTCAGTGACGGATCATGCATAGTTGCATGGTTAATTTTCCATTCCAAGTTTCCAGTGTCTGAGCGGAACGGACCATGCATGTTTGCACGGTCTGTCTACTGGATCTTCAACTTTTGGGCAATTTCTTGTGGCACGGACAGTGTAACATGGAAAACCCCTAAAAACCAATCATCCACCCAAAAAAGTATAACAAATGCTCTATAAACCAAATCATCCACCAACAAAATCATTAAAAATGTATTAAACGCTCTAAGAAAACATGAATTTTACATCTCATCAAACTCCTCACTCTTAAATCTTTACTACCCTTTTAATAAACAAGAACAAGCAAAGATCTAAGGGTATAACTATGAAAATATTTCTCAAAAGAACACCCAACACTTTATTCCTAGGACTACCCTAATCCAAAAAATAAGAGTTAACAAGTAAGGATGGCAATGGGGTTGGGTGGGACCTATTATGATCCTTCTATAACCGTGCCCACCTAAAATTTTCATACCCATACCCAGCCCATTGACCATGGTGGGTACAACATTAAGATACAAACCCTCTCCATCGGGGGTATTATCTAAAATCCACCCCTCATCACCCACTTGGGTCTCCACATCCACTTCAAATATATCTTACCCACCCAATCTATATGTCCAAAAATACCCAAAGTTTACATTAAAATATTATTGCTAATATATGTGCATTATGAAAAAATAATAAGATTGTGCGAATCGAGTTATAAATTGCTGACACTTCAGACGGTGTTAGGGATGAAAAAAAGAGTGGTCAGAATTAGCTGATCTGTCTGAATCCAAGCATCATGAGCATTAGCATCCTCAGAAGCCTTGTCATCGGGTTCCTTGGAAGTCGAGCTTGCAGGTGTAGTGGGTCACTTAAACGAACCATCAACATAATCAATCAAGTTGACATGTCTTAAAAAAAGGTAATCTGAGTACGCCAGTGAGACTAGTTGGAACAATAAAACTTGATGATAATGTAGTTGATCAACAAAGGAAGTGTAATGGTCGTCATCGGCAATAGATCAAAGCACTATAGAGAAATCAAATCGCACCAAACACACAACAAACTTGTGAATGACAGTGAACGACTTATTTAACTACTGTGCAGGAGGGGGAGTGGATCGACGGGCGATGCGTGAAGGTCACGGAAGCGGAATGTACGATCGTTTTAGGAGGCGCGTGGCGGAGCATGCTATAGCGGGAAGGCGTCCGGTCGGCCAATTTCGATGAGCAGGAGGTGCAGCGACGGAGATTAGTGAGATGAAGGCAAGTGGGCATGGTCTGTGATCGGAAAACGCAGCAAAAAATTTACAAATTTTTTGGCAAAAACCAGAGAATATTTGGTGATACCTGACTGATACCATAAGAATGTAAAACACACAAATAATTGTGAGTGTTTGTATTCATAAATATAGTGAGTACAATGGGTATACATGGTAGAATCAGATACGAAAAAAGGACATATACAAAACCAATCATAATGGGAATTCCTTTATTAATGTGATTCTAATTCATTTAATATTATATTAGATCTTAGTTTTCCCTTATTGATGTTTTCTGCTCTCCAGCATTTTAATTTCACCAGTGCGATCAAACATTAGAGGGGTTTTTGTTTGATAGATAACATTCACTAGTAGTTAGAAGAGAGTAAAAAGCAAAGTATTTTACATGTTTTGTTTATTTAGGCTTCTTTATCACGAAATCATCACACAAGGCTCATGCACTAACCATGTGCACATAGCATGCCAACTAGCACCTTGCATTTTTCTTTTTTTAATTTATTAGTTGAAAAACCTTGATTAAATGCACCAATCCTAAAGAGCCACCTCTGATTTAGATTCAAATGAGATTCCGACGTCAAAAATGCTTTCAGGTCTGATTAAAAGCAATTCAAAAGTGATCAAATGCGGTTCTACTATAAAACCACATTTAATGGGGTATCTTTATGGGTCACTATATAAACAAACCCTAAATTATTTCATGCCTTGGTCATTTTTTTATCCCTCTCCTTTCCCTGCCTAAGACTCTCTCTCTTACCTCTCTCCCAATTCTCCTTCGTTCCGCCACCAGATTTCCACCACCAGTCTCTTTCCCTCACCTCGCCACCAGTCTTTTTCCCTCGCTCAGTCCGTCTCCCTCCCTCTCAGTCCCACCTCCACCAAAGCCCCTCAATAGAATCCCCTCCCTCTCAGACCCACCGCCAAAGTAGCCCCTCCGCCAAAGCCACCGCCAAAGTAGCCCCTCCGCCAAAGCCTCCCACAAGCCTCGAAAACACTGTTGCCGCTGAAACAACATATCCCCCGCCACCGATGGAGATCTGTCTGCCACAGCTGGAGTTCCCTCCGCCACCACTGGCACTCCAGAGAAGGATACCCCCGCGACCGCACATGAATTCATCCACCATCGGTGGAGTTCCCTCTGCCACCACTGGCATGCCGGAGAAGGACACTCCCATCATCGTCGGAGAAGGAACGACCTCCCCTCCATTTATTTTTGTTTGTTTCTTTTTTTATGTTTTATTGTTTACAGATCAAGGTTGGTTTGATGTTTTTCATTCCAGTATTCTCTAGTGTTCAAATCTGTTTTCTTTGGCTTGCCGCTAAAAACCTAAGTTTTCCAGCGACTTTTTTTCGGACCCAAAAAATAGGTTTCGAATTCAAAATCTATTTTGGACTCAATAGAAGGCAGTTTTTGGAACTGCCTTTGATGGAATCCATCAAAGGCAATAAATTTGCCTTTAATAGACCATTTTTGCACTAGTGATTTTACAACCATGATCATTTTAATGATACACTCTTCATTAATCTCAACATTCATGGGGTCAAAGTGTTACAATAGCTTCTAAAATAACACTTTTACAAGTATTAACTTAGGTGATGTTGCATTAGATCAAACGTTACACTTTTTAAATTTTAGGTAACACTTTTCAATATTTATGTAATATTTTTCAAATGTTTATTTAACACTTTATAAACTACTGTGACATTTTTAATAAGTGTTGTAAGGAAAGTATTATATTAACCTTGTTTTTTAGTAATGTTATATTATACGTGCACATTATGTGCTAAGTAGGTTTATTACGAGAATTTTTTGTGTGAAATTTTTCTTCAACTGTGATGACTGTGTTGCATGCACATTATATTGAAATAATATGTCAAAATCAAATCCAATTTAAAATATAAATTAAATTCCAATAACATAAATTATTTAAATTAGTTAAACATTCGCGAAATAATAAAGTTCTATTCTTAATTTATATCATGCATTAAAATCAAAATCAAAATTTCGCATGTCATATATATAAAGCATATAAAAATATATAAACTACTTTCATCCCTGCAAAAATGGCATAGCTGATCACATTGTGCAAATATACATAAGTTTGGATGTGTGTCATTAAGTTGTGTCACGTATTATAAATT
>JAULKM010160646.1:0-16456 GCA_032355605.1 Rubia tinctorum | reverse complement strand
TGTTTTCTTTCATCGTTGATTGGTTTTTCAAGATTGCATTTGTCCTTGGTTGGTTGTTTGCCGTGGTCCTGTGTGCGCGTATTTGAGTTTAATCTGTTTGACAGCCCAACACTTTTATAGTGGCACATGCTAGTTATGACAACTTTAAGATTTTTACATCCACTCATTTTACTTTTTCTTATTTCAATTCAATTCCACCCACTCATTTACCATCTCCTAAATTCTAACGCCCAAAATGATGTGCCATTGTTAAACAAACGGTGGGATTACTTCACTTCTCACTATTATTATCTTAGTTTTATATGAAGATGTTGCTCTATTTATGTAACTATAAGGACACGTTCAACACTCTCTGGATAATAGGGATTTTGTTTAAGTATAGCGGTTTACTTCAATATAATCTTTTACTAAAGGTAAAGTTTTGGGGAAAAAACGTCTTTCCATAAGTTTATAGAAAGACGAGGTTTAATTAGAATACTAAAAGGTAAAAGGTCTTAGTTTCAATATTAAATTTTTATTATGCAACGTGAAGTAATTATAAAGTTTATAAGCCGATTCATACAACCTGAAAATTTTATATTCATTTCTTTTAATTCACACTTTAAAACTAGGTATTTCCATGACTTATGGAAAAACCGTCTTTCAAAAGACATACTTTTAGTGAACTAAATTAGATTGAATTATCATTAAGTATAAAAAAAGTAAAAATAATAAATCAAAATTAAGTTAAAAGATGTTAATTCAAAATTTGAAAAGAACATTGCCCAACTTTATTCGGTTACCATTTTAAAATGGAGTACATATTTTATCATTCTCTTTTAGTATTTCTTTTAATTACTCTTATTTCATGTGTTATTTTCCACACATATAATCTCTCATTGATCCATGCATGTTAATTTTAAGATCAAAATATTGAGACGGATTATTAAATCATATTAAAGTGAAGACCTCGAACCTAAAACTGATATTATATTAACATGATTGAATGATTCGTCCAAGATTTGGATTTTGATCCATGTGGTACCACATCTTGTGTTGTAGCGTTCAAAGTAAAATGCAATGAATTGTTCTATCAACTTTTAAATTAAAAAAAGAAATACTAACAATATCTTTGTTTGCGGAAGATCTAAAACTCATTAAAACTTGATTAGCATGTACTAACCACCCTTACAAATTGCACCATTCAATCTAATCACACAACAAACCACTATACAACAACACTAAGTTGAACTTAATTAAAATTAAAATAAATATTCTAAAAAACTCACTATCCCATAAAAATGAGACAGTTTCATTTTTCATCCGTCTCAATAACATAGCATACTTTAAAATTATTTAAAATGATAAAAAATATGTCATTAAATTTTCACAGCATCCTCTTTAATTTCAATACCTTTCAAACTGAATCCATTGCTTTTCCTAAAATATGTTTTCTTGTCCACACTTATTACCGGCCACAATACCTCGCGAGCCCAAAGCAATTACTGCTATGGTTGACAGGTTGGATGGAGTAATACAATAACATTCAATTACTCATTTTTTCCCAATTCAATCTGCAATTTAACTATTCATTTAGTCAAAACTTCTTAACTTCGACCTCAAAATTGAATAGGTGTATACGTATAAATATTATTGAGTGATACCTTATTAGATTCGTGATGACATATATTTTCAGAATATCAACTTTTTACAAGTTTTAGTTATCCTTAATAAAAGATATTAAGGATCAAACATTTTTTGAGTCAACTGTTGAAAGTCAAAGTGTGCAGCTTGAATTGGGACAGAGGGAGTTCAACACTCTATAAACTGCTTTGTTTATACATTTCTGAGGCTGATACGAAGAATCCTAGTGCTTTTTTTTTTGGTGTCTTCAAAACATCAAAGATCCTCTTACCTCTGCGGATCAATGAAGGCCTACTAAATTGAAAGGCTGCTCATAATTCAGTCCAATTTTACGTCCCTTTCTTCGATCCCACCAAGCCCAAAATGCATGCATGTCGGCAGGAACAAAACAGCACTAATTTAGGGGGTATTGATACAGTTTAATCCTAGAAGGGATTAGTCCAACAAGAAAAATAAAGTTCAAATGGCTCTGGAAAACGAGTGACAACACTGACAGTGACCTCTCTATAGAAGGTGACGAGAAGCACGGTTCTTGCGGGTTGATGCGGAACGTATTTTACGTTTATGTGCGCAGATGTAATGAGAAAAAGTTGTGTTTGAAAGGGCACAAATGCATAACTCGTATGCTTTCTTGCAGTTGTATCCTTAATGACTTGACTGTAGAAAAGATAAGAACCACGAAAGTATAATTCGTTATTGCTTCTTGCATTCGTATACTTAATAGATTGATGACAGACAATGCTGGAATGCACGAAGGCATAATTCTTTATGTCTTCTTGTAGTTAGATATTTATTGAATTGACGGCGAATTTAACAGTGCGTAGTGGCCCACGTAACACCTTTATTAAGGCGCTAAATAGCAAAATAAGCCGCCAGCAAAATTCTTCGTTCATTTTACTAGTTGCATTTATTCCAAAATATTATAGGGTCCATATTTGGTTCCTTAGCCAAAGGTGGAGTGCTTTTTTTTGAAATGAAAATTTGAGATTTCATTAATTCCAAAGGTGTGTTACGAAAGTTTCAATCTGATTTAAGCGTATCTCTTTTCCCTCACGCTACTAATTCTCACAACGGCTCTCGATATGATTTAAGCGTTGGAGCAGGCACGACACGATCCCTCTCTGCCTGGTCTTAGTATGTTTGATCTCGTAAAAATTGAAGCGGATCACAAAATTGGACAATAACATCATCAGCCCATTACAAATATTTAACTCAAGATTATAATTTTTATATATTACAAGTGCAAAAACAAGAGCATGTGAAAGTTATTACTAGTGCAGGGTTTGGGATTCCCATTGGAATAATTGTTTTAACTAACAAAATCTTGTCATACTCCCTCTGATTTTTTTTATATTGACACTTTTTTTTGGATGGTCTTTTTATATTGGCACCTTCATTTTTTTTGGCAAAATTAAGATTAATTTCATTCACTCAATTTACATTCTACTCTCCCTATACTATCTCCTTTACTCATTTTACTCTTTTTAAATGCGTCAATTTGAAAAGTGTCAATTATTCTAACTCGGATTTGTACTCCCTCCGGTTCTCTAAGAGTGACACCATTTCTTTTGGCACAATGATTTATGAATGTAAAATTAGTGGTTGAGAATTCATTGAAAGAGTAAAAAGTAAATCGAGTGGATGAAAACAACCTAAAATTTGCCAAAAAAGGAAGTGTGTTAATGTTAAAAAATCATCTCAAAAAGGAAAGTGTGTCAATGTTAAAGAACCGGATGGAGTAATAATGATACGAAAAAGTTCTAAAAACAGGATCTATAAACAAGAATATACCCTCCAAATCAGGACACAATTAAAACCACCCATCCTTTCCCACGTCCTACACACGATAAACACTCGCTCGCCGCGGTATCCCAACTCCCAGACCCATTTCCGTCATTTCACCCCCTCCCCGATTCGGCTATATCCACCCTCACCAACCCAATATTCCAATCCATTTCACACAGTCACACACTACAGTCAAACAAAACACCACAAAAAATGGAAGACGACAGCGCTCCCCCCTCTCCCTCCTCGCTCAGAGCCAAGCTCAAGAACTCACTCTACTCCTACTGCTGCTTCCGCCGCCCCTACCACCGCCAACTCCCCGGATCTCCGCCTTCCGGCGAGAAACCCGCCGCCTTGCTGTGGCTGAAGGCACTGGTTCCGCATGGAAATGGGAGGCACAGAAGAAATTCTTCTGAATTCCGGTACGACGCGTTGAGCTACGCGCTGAACTTTGAAGACGGGTTTGATGACAGCAATGAGTATCCGTTGAGGAACTTCTCCTCTCGGCTGCCGCCTTCTCGGCCGACGGAAATCGCCGCCGTTTAGTTCTTTCTGTTTTGTATTGCAGTTCATCATTACGTTGAGAATCTGGTACTGGTGATTATTGTGTACAAAATAGAGAAGAAGAAGTTTATAGGTTCATATGAATCATTGATATATGAAGATTGCAATTTTTTAGCAGTCAATTGATACAATATTACAATGTAAGATCGTGGGGTTGTTTCTGCAAAATTTCTTGTTTTCGGACAAAATCATACATCCTAAGCCGTCAACCAGCTGCACAAATAATAATGTTGATTAGGAAAATGTCGATATCGGATCATAAATATTTGATTCCTTGATTTAGGCATCAAACCTTACCTTTTTTCGCTGAGAAAATTTACACGCCAGAACGTGTGATTTTTTAAATTGATTTATTAAATATTTAACCACTTAAAAACTCACAAATAATTTTTCAGATATTTAAAATTTAATGTGTGATTTTTGAAAGAATTTATCAAATGTTCAATTGCTGGAACACTTAAATATGGATGCTTGAGGGTTTTTTCGTTAGCTGAAAAAAGTGATGATCCATCCTTCTTTTTGCACTTTCTGCCTTTTTTATTTCGTCAATATTGCAGATTAAGAGACAAAATTTTGGGTGAGAATCAAGTACTAGTGCTTTTTGTCCACAATTCTTTTGATGGGGATTCAGATTATGATGGTCCATTAATTAATGTCCGACTAATCTTATCTTAAAGAGTCTGTTTATCTTTTAAAACTGTAATTACTGCGCATTCACTTAAAGTTAAAGCTGGATTAGAACAAAGGTAAAGCAATACCATTGTTCTTTGTCTTTTTTCTTTCTGAATCTTATCTTCAGGTCTTCGGATCATGAATATGGGCTGGATAAAAAGATAAAATTTTGAAAAAGATCGTGCTTTCATAGGCAGATGAAAAGACGAGTTGAATTAGATTTATAGAAAAGGTAAAAAAATTAATTGCAATAATAAAATTTATTATGCAACGTGCAATACTTACAAGTTTATGACCAGATTAATACAACTCAAAATTTATTTTTTTAATTTACAGTTTAAATGTTGATTTTTTAATAATTTATGAAAATGTCATCTTCCAATGAATAGTAAAAAATACCAAAAGGAAAGGATTAAATGACGCCAATGGATAATGCTTGTCCTTGAGAAGGCGGAAGGGCGTGTAATTAATAAGTGGGCGTTTTGGAATGACAAAGCCAGCATCTCAAATTAATTTCCTTGCAAGGTAAGAAAATAGATAAATCAATATTTCCTCCGTTTCTCGTATTTGGCACCATAATTTTTGTTACCTGAATTCATTTGAATGATTAGTGGATAAATTGAATTTAGAAAAATAAAAATAAAATGAGTTGATAAAACTGAAGAGTCTTGTCAAAAGAAGAAAATGTGCCAATCTAAAAGTTATAATAAAAAAGGAAAATATGTCAAATACAATAAAATAGAGGGAGTATATTTGACACATTTTTCCTTTTTATTTATTTCTTTTTATATTGACATTTTTATTTTTAGTAAAAATTATGCAATTTCATCCTTGCACTCTATATTTTACTTATTAAACTAAATTTCATATTCAGATAAAAAATAAACAGAAGGAGTGCTATCTGAAATGGTATGACTTTTGTATTTCTATCAAACTTTCGTTGGAGCGAGATCATTACATTCACTGTGACAATTTAGGTCAATTTGAAATGACAAGTCAACATTTATGTCACGTTTTTTAAATATATTTATTCAACTGACATAAATGAAAGTAAAATCAAGATAGAATAAATAAGATTTTTTTGTTAGACCGACTAACTGTTAGACTAATCATAAAATATTTTATTTCAATGATTTTTAGGGTCATATTAATTATTCATACATTACAATATAGTATTTTATAAGTTTTTTAAAGTTATAATAATTTCACTGCAGTATATAAAATAAACAAAAAATCACCATATTATCCACATCAATCATAAAATGATTTAAGCTAATTATTAGTCTATTTAAAATAGAACTTTGTGTTAACTATAAGATGCTTGTAGTTCATATTTTTGAAATTTGAATTTACTTATATATACTCCTGAACAAAGTGGGAAATTGAATTTAAGTGGATGTTGTTGCTTTAGGCAAATTGGCAAGTTGGCATAAATATAGGGCATGTTGCCTTTGGATGGACTCTACCAGCGCCTTCAGCGGTGTTTCCGTGTATAATCGGTGTGTGACTGTGTGTGATCACGGGTACAGCCACTTCACATTTATTAAGCCCGCCACCCACTACCCAGTTGATCCATCACTAAGCCTTTTGGGGCCCTCTGTGGCTCACGCTGTTTGCATTTTTTTTGTGTAATTATGTCATTTTTGTATTCCATGATTCACAGCACTACTACTAATTATATCCAATTAAAAATGTCAGAATTACTGTTACCTCATTTTTAAAAGTGAGTTTATGTGGTAGCACATACATAAGTATGGAAAATATAAATATTTGAAAAAATAGAGAGTACAATATGAAAGTTTTTATTTATTTATTTATTTATTTAAACCATTCAAAGATATTGAAAAAAACGTACAACAACGATTACAATGAGTGACATTGATATCCAACCTAACAAGCCTCTAGTGACAACTAGCATATTGCAAGGATATCTAAATTATATGTCAACCAAATTGATTGTTTGTACTACTACCTCCATTTCGTTGGATGTGGCATCATAGGCTTAGATGATTGGATTTAGGTGAATAAAATGAGTGGATGAAATTGAGTTTAGAAAGGAAAAAGTGAAATGAATGGATGAAATTGAAGGAATGTTGTCAAATTCAAAAAAACAATCAAAAAAAGAAAGTGTGTCACATCCAATGAAACAAAGAGAGTATTACAAATTAGAAATCAAATAAAAACTGTAATATCACTCACATGGATATTAACTCGCTTCCCGCAAAAATTATGATCACTTGGTTGAGTTAAGAGTATCATGCATCAATATTACTATGCCAAACATGAAACTTTTGTAGCTGTAATGCCACTTGAGATTCAACCACGATAAATGTTGTAAATATTTTGAAAAACACAGATCTGACAGATCTAAATAAATGGAAACTCATTAATTACGAACAGACAGTATGTACAAGCATATAAAGAAAAAGATATTGACGCGAACAATTAAATCGAGTTGTCATCATAAACACAACGTTCTAATCGATCATGTCTAAAAACAAAACTAATGTGCGGAAACAAACGTCATTCTTATTCAACAACAAAAAAATTAATTAAAATAAACAGATAATCCCTATCTCCCTACAATTTTAAATAGGGAAAAAGAAGATTGAAAAAAGTAGATTTTTTTGGAATTGGGAGTATTTGGCTCTCATGTCGCCGGTGGAGGATTTGAGGTGGCCGGATAAATATCAGAGAAGAAAAATGGATTGAGTTCGTCTCTTGCGAGAGCATCTCACGTTGAGACTAGGGACTAATGAAAATAAATAGGGATAAATACATTTATAACCCTAACTTTTGGTTGAAAGTGCCAATATAGCCCTGCAATTTGAGAAAATGCCAATTTAACCCTAACTAATTATTGTATGTGTCAATCTAACACTAACTTTCCACTAATTATTGATTTTAGTGAAATAAAAAAGCTTATGAAAAACATAACATGGTTTATTGAAACATCACATATTATAAAATGAAACATCAAATCTAGTAGTAAAACCTCGCGCATTGCGCGGAAATGAGAAAAAAAATTATCCGTGAATTTTTTCGACCCGGATTCTTGACTCGCGAGATTCTTATGAACTGGAAAAATTAATTTTTCAATTATTTATGTCCAACACCCCCAAAGAGTGGTATTTGCACCTAGATCCCTCCTCCCACAAACTTCATTAAATTATATTTGGAACCCCATCTCTAATTAAACTTCATAATATTTCAAATTAATCATTTGTCTTGATGTGAGACGGTTTCACACAAGACTTTATCAAAGGAATTTATTGGTTTTCTTTTCTTTTTTATAGCATACAATTTAAAATTATAAATCAACCACCAAATTAACAAAACATAATCGGAAAATTTAAAATTATGTTGAAATTCAATTACGCCCCCATTATATGAAAGGACAATATTGTTCTTATTTATTTCAATTTCGTCAAGAGTTAACAGTCAAGAAAACATTCGTGGTAAAAAATCTCAACAATTTAATAAGTTTAGTGATCGAAAGTGGTTGAAAATTATTAGATGATCAAAATCCGGATTTTAACTTGGTTCGATGATAACAAAAATGAATCAAAACGTAAAAAGGGAAACTTTTGGTTGAGACATGCAAAAAAGGAAAATGGGAATCTTACGGAGAAGTGTAGGGAGTAATTGAAACTGTCCAAATTGAAGGTGGTGGTGTTTGGAAACTCAACCATTTATATATTGATCATCAAATTGACATAAGTTATAAAATGAAGTGATGTTATTCCAGGATGAGATGTGGGACAATCCGTTTAACAATAATACTAACGGTCTAAAATTACAATTCAAAAAACCTTTGCCGCGATTAAAAGGAAACTACACAAGGATTTAAATTGGTGTGACTGACTATCTTGTGTAGCTGAAAATAAAAGCTAACTCAATCCAATCTGGCTCCTCCTCTTTGAACCAATACAAAAACAATCGAAACTAACTCGTATCGGAAAGGTTAGAATCAACAACAGAACATGCATACCGTTTCTAGTGAGTCGCTCTCATTAGACAGTGATATCATGCCATCAGAATTAAAGATATTAGGAAAAGCTACAAATTTGGAGTTAATCGATCCAACAACTTCATTGACTCTGCTTAAACTGCCACCGCGAAACCAAATTTGACCTGAATCTAGCCAGAATTGCATATGCACATTCGTTTTGAAGATATCATAACTGAGATGCCTTCATCAGAGTTTGTGGGAAATATTTCTCCTTTCTCTAGGAAAGATCGAAGTCTAATTTGCATTTAAAAAATGAAGAAAATCTGCTTTCATATCTGAAATAGAGAAAGGAAATAAAACTAAAAAGAAAGTTACATTTAAATGAACACTGCCATCCCACCCATCCACCTTAACCCATACGAACACCACCATGACTCATATCTAGGGGTGGCAAAAGAATCCATAACCCACGGGTGAAGTTGATTACCTATTTTTTAAATTCAGGTGGATATGGGTAAAATGAGCAATGAGTTAAATGAGTAACAAGTCAAATGATTATTTGAAAAATATGGGTGAGTTTGCGGGTTGACCACGATTATACCCATATGGGTTGAAATTCACGAATTTACCCATATATGTTTGTTAATAAAAAAATATATAGAAACCATTTCCTTGTAGGAAATGTTATAGATGGTAGTTTTTCTAATAGATTAGATTATAGATGGTAATTTCCTTAATTATAAACTTTATAATCCTATTCCAGTTAGATTTTAGTTTGTAACCCTATCTATTGTAATCCTCATCATTGATGAGGTCTATCATTGATGTGATATCAATGTACCATAATTAAAATAAAATAAAATATTTTATCTAAACCCATATGGGTCAATACATGGTTGAAACCCGCGGGTTTACACATATGTGTTGGTATATAAATTCATATTAGTCACTATGTGAGTTGAAACCTGCGAATTTTTCCCATTTGAGTTGGTATATAAATCCATATAGGTTCATATATGGGTTGAAACTCATGTATTTACCCATTGTGACCCATTAGTTGAATAATTTTTTACCCGTGGGTTTACACATATGTGTTGGTATATAAATTCATATGGGTCACTATGTGTGTTGCAACCTGCAGATTTTTCCCACATGAGTTGATATATAAGCACACATAAGTTCATATGTGGGTTGAAACTCATGAATTTACCTATTTTGACCCATTAGTTGAATAATTTTTTACCTGTGGGTTGAGCTGGTTTCAATTCGACCCATTTGTGACCCAACCCATTTTTAACCCATCTTAAAATGTGTCGAAACGAGTCATATCCATATTTTTAAATAATCCATATTACCTAACCCTTATTCAACCCGACCGCTCATTTGCCACCCCTACTCATATCCGACTAGAGACCACTGTAAACCGATTGTGAGCACTGTGGAGATTACGTTGACGTAGTGGCTGAACCAGAACTATATTTAAGGGGGGTTGAACTATACCGACAAAAAATAAAATGTCTTCTTCCCCAAAATTCTGAGAATAATAAGGACGGAATAAAAACTTTCAGGTGACGAAACTTTCGGGGGAAGCAAAAACTTCCTTAAATGTCGGAAACTGACTCGACCCCCCTCAACTCCGCCAGTGCATTGATGCACGTCGTGAAGACTCCATTGATGCCCGCTATGAAGATTATGTGTGACGCCCACCGTGAAGACTCTACGTGATGCCCTTTGTGTGATTCATATCCCCTCGAAGACAAATGAATCACTGTAAAAAGCTCCGGTCACACTTGTTATGGAGACTACGGCAACACCATGTGACGTTCCTGGTGGACTGGTTGCGTGCGCTATAGAGTTTGTTATGAATATTGACTTGAAAGATCGGTCACATGTTAAATCTAAGACACGTGGCTCTCCACCGCAGTCGTGCCATGGAGAGGACATAGTGTGAGTGGCTTCATAGTGAGAGAGGCGAACCGGTTTGGACTTAAAAACATCATATACTCCCAACACCTTCCATAGTTAATATCAATCATGCTCAACACTTGGGCCTTTTGGCGCACACTTTATAACTTATCAGACGCAAAGTTCCACTCATTAGTGGATTAAATGATGAAGCAGCCAAAGTGGAAAAAAAAATACTCCTTTTGTTCGGCTGAAATTGCAATCATTAATACGTTGTTCAATAAACATGTTTGATCGTTAATATACTCATTTACGTATAATAATGATAAATAAAAATTTGATATTTAGAAATTACTAGTTGCGACGATTTCAACAATATATAATATTGTTTTTTATATATCTATTCAAATATGTGGTCAAACTTTAATAAAGAATAGTGTCAAAAAAGTGAGAATGCAATTTTAGTTGGGACAGAAGAAGTACTGAATTCCTTATATGTACATACTCCATAATACTCCATTCGTCCCAGCAAGTATGACATAATCTCCTTTTCTTCTGTACCAACAAAAATGACGTATTTTGAAAACTACCTAAAGCAATACATAATATGTTGTTAAATTCTCATAATGTTTTCTTTAACTTTAACAACCTTCAGACTAGGCCCACAACTTTCTACAATTATTCTATGTCACATCAACTTGCATAAAAGAACGAGTCAAAAGCAAATCCGCCAATTTTGATGGGACATAGATAGTATATTCATTCACTTGATCTAGAGGGACCGAGCTATGGGGACATGAAAGTGAGGAAAATAAAATCATTTACTCTATCTGTCCCACATCAAATTGTAAGGAATCGTTTTAACGGTTATCAAAAAACATGTTTGACCGTTGATATGTTTAGCTACGTATAATGATGATAAATAAAAATTTAATATTTAGAAAGTTAATATTACGACAAATCCAATTATATAACATATGATAATATTATTGTTTATATATTTAGTCAAACATGTAATCAAAGTTGGACAGTGAATAGTGATATAAAGTGAAACATTAAGCTAATAGATCGGGGTAGAGCAAAATAAGTTATTCGGTCCAAATTCAATTCCAAATCGTATGAAATTTGAGATTTAATTTGGTAAAAGTGTTAAAATAATTTTATATTTTGACTAAAAGTGCCAATATAACCATGCAATCTCATAAATTGTCAATTTAACTTTTGATTAAAAGTCAGCGGTGATGGCCGGATTTTTTGGAAAATACAATTTTGCCCTTGTAAAAAAGAAAAAAAATATCAAAATGTGAAAAGACATATATGCCCTCCTTTTCCCCCTTTCTTCCTCCCCTTTCATTCCCTCCATTTCTTACTCTGTTTCTTCCTTCATTTTTTAATTTATCTATTTCATCTTCCTCTGTTTCTTCCTCCGGAAATCAATGTGAAAATTCGGGTCAAACGGCTATTCCTATTTTCCCCGCAAATCAATGTGAAAAAAAATTCCTCCACAAATTTACATTCTTCCTCTGTAAACCCAAAACCCTAATCAGAGAAACCCAAGCTATTCTCGTTCCTCCTCACCGCCTTCAGGTACCAACTCTGCTTAATTTTAATTGGAGAAAGAAACGGGAGAGGGAGGAGCGGCAGCGAAGAGAGAGGGAGGAGCGGTGATGGAGAAGGAGGAAGGAAGAAGGATGAGCGGCGACGGCAGCGAGCAGCTAGGGTTTCCAACAGTGGTGGCGAGCGGGGAGAGGGAGAAGAATTGCGGCAGGGTGGTTGTGGGGTAGTGGCTAGCGGGGGTGGCTGTGGGGTGGTGGAGAGCGTGGTTCTCATATTTTCAACGGTGGAGGGTTTAGTGAGCGGCGTTTTCTAGTGGAGTTGAGTTTTGAAGAATTTCTATCAAGGGGTATTTTCGTCATCATTTTTTTCTCTGGTCAAATGGGTATTTTCGTTATTTCATTTTCTTGTTATTGCCGGAATTTCATGGGTCAACACGGGAATTAAGAAGTTTGACTATATCGGCACAAATGTTTCGAAAGTTAGGGTTAGATTGACACATACAATAATTAGCTACGGTTAAATTGACACTTTCTAAAATTGCAGAATTATTTGAGCACTTTCATTAAAAAAAATAGAGTTATAAGTGTAATTTGCCCTTTAATTTTCCGAGAAAGTCTCAGGAATGCGGTCTTTCCATAAGTTTATTGACAGTCCACAGTGGATTTCACCTTAAATGTTGTAATTATTTTATAAAATTTAAATATTATATTTTAAGTTAAGAGTGGGTCTCCTGACAGACGCTACATTTGTTAAATTACATACTCCCCTATGTCCCATCATAAGCTGAACTTGTACTATTCATTTTGTCAAAATTGACTAATTTAAACTATAAAATTCTATTGATATATAAGTAAGGATATTATCATGTGACATAATGTTAGATTCGTCTTAATCTTTATTTTCATAATACTAAATTTTTTATAATTTTTAATTGTACATAGTTAAAGATATTAATGGTCAAATATTTTTTAAATCAACTGTCAAAAGTCAAATGTGCAGGTTAAGTTGGGACATAGAGAGTACTAAATTTTGAAATTTTGAAATTTTTTTTAAATAATATTTTTATATTTTCACTTTCAAATGCATATTATTACTTGTTTTAACTTTTAAAATATAATATTTAAATTTTATTTTAAAAATTACAACGGTTAGGATAAAAACCAATGTGGATTGTCCATAAACTTATGGAAAGACCGTCTTTTCTGGGACTTTCTCAAAAGTTAAAACAAGTAATAATATGTATTTGAATATGAAAATATATAACATAAAATAATTTTTCAAATTTAGTATGTAATTTAACAACGGTAGTGTATAAAATAAAAAATAAATTATTTGTGCATGAACTTATGGAAATACCGTTTATCACGACACACTCTAATTTTTTAGTCCAAATCCAATTCTAATTCTATCATACAAACGCACCCTTATAAGAAAGGTCAGTGACGTCTAAACTATCACAAAAATTCAAGTCGGCCGTCTTGAAACTTCTTTTCCACTACCCGGCTGCTTCCTTCTCTACTCAATCGGACGCAATTTCAACCCAATTTTCTTTTATTCGGTCACAGAACACGCAAAAACACACACATATATATTGATGCACACCTTTCCTTCCTTTCTCATAGTCAGTGATTCTTTACTTTTCCATCGTTTTATCCAAACCCCACAAATCCCAATTCCAAGCTCCAAGTTTAACCCAAAAATGGCGACAATCGAGGAGAGGCAAGCCTTCAGAATTTCACAGGAGCAACAAAAACAGGGGAATTACCTCGACGAGAACGACGTAGTTTCACCTGGCTTCTGCTGCTGTTTCCGGTTCGGAAGTAGGAATCACGAGGCTAAATCTCTGCTGCGGGAGAATGGCGGCGGCGGTGATTATTTTCCGGGGGAATCGTGGGCGGCGAGACAGGGGAAGAAGTTGAAGGAGCTATCAGAGGTTGTGGCGGGGCCCAAGTGGAAGAATTTTATACGGAAGATTGGCCGGTATTTGAAGCCCAGGAAATCCGACAGGACGGATTATATGTACACTCCGACCAGCTACGCTATGAACTTCGATGATTCTCGTTTGGATGAAGACGAGATTGATACCTTCGCTACTTTCTCTACGAGGTTTTCTTCGGCTCCGGCGCCGGCGCCGGGATCTTTATGACCGTGATCATCGCTAATCGTGTAATTATGGTGTGATTTGAAATACTAATCAATGGGGGAAAAGATTTGTTCTACGTATTGGATTCATCATCATTCATGTAATCATACTTATTTATTTATTAATTGATAATTTGATACTTCCACAGTTTAATTCCATTCAATTCTCAGGAGAAAATCAGTACTTGTTTTCCTTTTAATCTTTTGTTTCTTGCCGAGTGCCGACATCCAACAGTTTGATTTTATTCGTACTTTATTTTTAAACACCCAAAATGTGAAATTATTTTACTTCATAGATTGGAAAAAGGATTACTAGCTGATTGACAGGTTTTTGCTGAATTTAGTGGGACGGGTCCCTTTGTTTCTTTCTTACCATTAAAAAATATTATATTTTTAAAGTCATTAAAATAACATAAAAATAGTTTGTGAACAAAAAAATTATTTATTTTTTTTACATTCAAAATTTTGTCAAAATGGAAGTAAGACAATAATATAGGAACACTACATAAAGCAATTAAGACACATATAGGAGAATGGAGGGAGTATTACTATTTTTACTTTTGGTATGTGTAAAGAAAATTGTCTTGAAATATCTATACTCGAATATTTCCATTTGTATTTGTATATTTCGTGCAAAGGATGAGAGTATACTACTTCCTCCGTCCTAGTTAAATATATAGAGTTTTTTTTTTCCTGTTACACATGTCGAATTTTGATCGCAATTTGAATAAGTATATAAACAATTATTTTATCGTATGATATATAGTTAGATTCGTCGTAACATATATATTATAAATATCAAATTTTTATTTGTCATCATTATCTGTAGTTACACATATTTATAATTAAAAATGTTTATTGAAAATTGTGAAAAAATTCTAATCAAATTTCATTGGGACGTTGACACAGGCCACACGGCCGCCTTCTTCCTTAAAAGTGTAGAGTTTGGACTTTGGGGTGGTCAAAAGCCTCTAGAAGAATAATACAGCCAACACCTATATTGTGACCAACAATATAAATGTTCCGTTTCAACAAAGTACTTCTCTCTGTTTCTCTATTTGTGGCACCATATATATAAGTGTTTGAATTTAGATGAAAAAATGAGTGGATGAAATTGAATGTAGAAAATAAAAAGTAAAATAAGTGAATGAAATTAAAGGAATTTTGGCAAAAATATAAAGTGTATCATTTAAAAAGAAACATCTCAATAAGATAAATGTGTCACAAATAGATAAACGAATGAGTAGTAACCACGAGTTGCTTACATGCTCTCCACAACTTCAATACATATATACTTGACCAGAAAATGAAAACTTAATTTTTAAGGATAAATTACATGTTTCGTTTCTATTTTTACACTATATTCTTCAAAAAATTCATAAATTATTACGAAATATTCTTAATTGATTCATGGGTAAAGTGTATAAATAACCCTATACAATTTTGAAATTGCATATATAACTCTGTAAAATCTAAAAGTATAAAACTAACGCTAGGTTTTTGTAAAATTATGCAGTTATACCCATTTTGCTTAATTCCGGCGTTAACCAAAAAAGTCAGTCATTGACCACACATGAAAAGACACAAATACTCCTAAGTTTAAATTTAAAAATCTATGACAATTTTACCCCTACACTTCTTCTTCATCATCTTCAAACACACCACTGTCGCTGCTCCACCGCTCTATCATCACCGCGATGACGCACTACCGGCGCAATTCCGTCGCACCACCATTGCTGCTCACTCCATCTCCGATTTGCCGCTGGCGAGAACCACCGCCGCCCAAAACCACCTGCACCCTAAAACCCTAGCACCACCTAGGTCCACCATGTCCCCCGCCTAAAACACGTCGCCCAAAACCACCTACCCCCTAAAACCCTTGCACCGCCTAGCTCCACCACGTCCCATGTTTAAAATCCACCCCCAGAACCACCTCCCCCTGTAAAACCCTAGCTCCTCGTCATTGCCTAGAACCACCTCCCCTCCTAATACCCTAGCTCTGCCTGGTTCTACCACCTCCTCGCTTAAAGCCCGTCCTCTGCCTAAAACCACAATCCGTCCACAACACCACCACCATCTGATGTGTGCGAATAATGTTGTTTATTTGGGATATTAAATTGAGCTTTTACGAAGATAATGTGCACTTTAGGTGTGTTTTATGTGCATATTTAATGATGGAAGAATTTTGGAAGTGAAAGCAAGAAATATGAGAGATTGAAGAATTTGGAGCTTAAATGGGAGCTTAATACTATACTC
>JAULKM010160630.1:0-16459 GCA_032355605.1 Rubia tinctorum | reverse complement strand
CCAAAAGAAGTGTTCCTTCAACAAATTATAAGTTTTTAATGCACCAAAATGTCCCATTAAACCACCTGAATGAGCTTATCTAACAAGTAATTCACGCATAGAACATTGAGGAACACATAGCTTATTGTCACGAAATAAAAACCAATCATGCCAAAAAAAATGACTCATACGCCCTATGTTCACAAGCAGCATACACAGATGAAAAATCAGGATCAGTAGCAAATAAATCTCGTCCGATATTGTAAGTAAAACATGTTTATGACTCAAAGCATCAGCAACAACATTTTTCTTTACCCTTCTTGTATCACAACACATAAGGAAAAGATTCAATAGAACTACACCATTTAGCATGACACTTATTCAACTTCATTTGAATCTTCAAATATTTCAACGACTCGTGATCACTATGAATAAATAATTCTTTATGCAATAAATAATGTTGCCAAGTCTCTAATGCACACACAATCGCATAGAATTCTTTATCATACACGGGATAATTCTGAGCACCGCCCTTTAGTTTTTCACTAAAGTAAGCTATAGGTCGATTCTCTTACATCAAAACAACACCAATACCAACACCAGAAGCATCACAATGAATCTCAAAAGTAACATTAAAATCAAGTAAAGCAAGAATAGGAGCTTTACATAATCCTACTTTTAATTAATTAAATGCTTTTTCTTGATCATCACCCCAAACAAATTTCACATCCCTTTTAACTAGTTCATTTAAAAATGTTGCAATAGATGAAAAATCCCACACAAAACTTCTATAAAAACTAGCTAAACCATGAAAAAACGTACCTGATTGGCGGTGGTAGGTCTCAACCAGGTCTTAATGGCCTCAATTTTGGTTTCTTTGACTTTATGCTCTCCTTAGAGTCCACAAAACCGAGAAACACCACCTCGAAAGCGTAAAATGTGCACTTCTTGATGTTCGCATACAAACAAGACTTATGGAGTGCAACAAGAACCATTTTAACATGCTCAATATGATCACCAATCGATTTAGAATAGATCGAGATATCATCAAAATAAACCATAAAAAATTGATCAATAAACTTTCTCAAGACATGATTCATCAACCGCATAAAAGTACTAGGTGCATTGGTTAACCAAAAGGCATAACAACCCATTCATATAACCCGAACTTAATTTTAAATGAAATTTTCCATTCATCCCACTCATTTATGCGAATTTGCTGATAACCCTGAGTTAAATCAATCTTAGTATATATCACAAATCCATGCAAATCTTCAAGTATATCATCTAACCTAGGGATAGGATGGCGATATTTAATGGTTATCTTGTTAAAAGCTCAAAAATCTATACACATTCTCCATGTTTTATCTTTATTAGGAACTAAAATGGCAGGCACAACAAAAGGACTTAAAGATTCATGCACATAACCTTTTTGAAGTAATTCCTCAGCTTGTCGTTGTAGTTCCTTTGTCTCCTCAGGGTTTGCTTTGTAAGCTAGTCGATTAGGCATAATCGAACTTGGAATCAAGTCTATCTGATGCTCAATGCCATGCAATGGTGGTAAACCATGGGGCAAGGTTTCCTGAAAGACGTCCTCAAATTCTTGAAACATCTAAGCAAACCTTGGAGGAACATGTACATGTATATCCTCAATGGCGAAATAACTCTCTTTAAAATATAAAATTAAAACATGAGAATGATTAGAAAAATCACGATTCATGTCCCTAATAGAAGCATAAAATGATTTTCCAAATTCAATTGGCAATTCACGTTTTATCATAAAAATCGATGGCAAGAGACTAAGATGTGAAGATAAAACCTTTCACGACTTTTCAGAATCATTCGAAATCTTACTTGACTTACCTGTTTTGGCCCTCCCTGGGGTTTTGTCAAAATTCCCAGGGGTTTGGCTCATTCTAATCACCTTTGGCCATGATTTTCTAAACCCTTAGTTAGGGCCTCGATCGGCCCCTTCTAACTCAAATGCAAACTTTTCTTTGTCGATTTTCATGAGCCTTTGAGCCTCAATAACTTCCACTGGATATAATGGAGTCAATGTATACCTGGTTCTATCCTTAACCACAATGGTTTTGTTACTGTAACTATCATGCATAGATTTACTATCAAACTGCCAAGGTCTTCCTAACAAAATATGACTAGCTTCCATAGGTATAACATCACATAAGATAGAATCATGATATTTTCCCATCTTAAAGTTAATCATGCATTGTTTATTAACCCTAATCTCTTCACTACCATTTAACCAAATCATTATATAAGGTGATGGATGAGTAGTAACATGCAAAGACAATGGTTTAACAAGAGGTTTGGAAACAGTATTAGCACAAAATCCTCTATCAATAATCAGTAAACAATTATTATCTTTCACAAGGCAACGAGTATGGAAAATATTAATCCTTTGTTCCTCAGATTCGGCAATTTGAGAATTTATGACCCTCAATGATACAAAGTTACCTTGTGTTTCCGGACCTTGTTCACCTTGATCATTTATGATGATCTCTTCATCTACCTGTTATTCTCCACTCTCATATAGAGGTGGCATATCAACATATTCATCTTCTTCATCGCCTTCCTCAATGGTGGATAACACTCGATCAGGGGGATAATACTCTCTCTTTACAATGAAAACAAGTAGGAGTGTTAACTGCAACTGAATTTGATGAAGAGACATGAGACTTACATGTATACCTCGAGGACTGTTGGTTTAAAGTCTGTGGTGAAATCCTTCTATCAATGGAATTGTATTTCGGATTGGAATAGGTCTGGACCGACCCTCTGCCTCCCATTGGCGCTCCCTACCTCGCCCAGAACTAGGTTTCCGGAGTCAAACCCTAATCTTTGACTGGGAAATCCAAGTTGTTGCTTCCTTGGCCATAGAGTGCTCTCAACCAACCTTTCTTTCATCAATAAATCGCCAATGTATATGTGATGTTGAAGTTTAACTAGTGTTTGAAGGTTCTCATGCAGTCCTTCAATGAATATATTTTTGATAAATGCATCGTCTTTTTTCATCCCGACCCTTCTCATGGTCAAATTGATATTTTTCCTGTATTCATCAACTGTGTGATTTCCTTGCTTCACATTGGCCAAATAAGAATGTTTCTCCATCAGATAAGTAGGTGGAACATGATAATGGCGAAGCTCGGTCTTCAATCTCTCCCAGGTGGAGATAGGTTTCTTCCCAGCAAATTATCTCTTTTCTTTCACATTTTTCCACCACTCAGCTGCATAGTGAGTGAAGGAATACTGCCCCACTTTAAATTTTCTTTCTCCCGATAGTTGTTGAGATCAAACAAATTCTTAATTTTTCGCTCCCATTCTAGATACTTCACCGGATTTTGTTGACCATCAAATCGAGGGATATCATACATCAACCCCTTGATGTCTCAAGCAGATTCTGAACTTTAACCTAAACTTGAAATGGCCCTTGTTCTCCTTTGGGAATCATGATGTCCATAGTGTTGATGCCTTCTTGAAGATCCTAGGTGTGATCTCCTTTTCGATTCATTGGAATCTTCATCGAAACTACCATTACCTTGGAATTTGCAAACAAATCCCTGAGAATCATCCCTCATTTCCATGGATTGTGGTGTGGGCGGTGCCAAGCTGTCAACTTTTTTTGCCAATCTGCATCTCACTCATGAGTGAATTTAATGTGACAGCAAAGCGATCTGGATCAACAAGTTCATTGGGTTTGGCACGATGTCGCTCCCAACTTTTTGGTGCCTCATCTAGTGGTTGTTCACCATGCCTGCTATTGGAAGTATTCGTCAGTGGAAACTTGTTGGGATTACCAACAAAAGGCGGGACGAATGGGTTTTCGTCTGCCATCTCCGCTAAACTGCTAAGAAAATAAACAGTTAGTATAAAAATTGTCCCCCTTCCCTTTGTTAAGTAAGGTAGCTCAACAAGTGTATAACACTCACCACTCACAAGGTGAAGGGTAATATAAGGGCAGTTGATCAATTCACCGCATATTCAAAGCAAAATAGGAGAACAGTACTACAGAACTTATTTCGAAACTTAAAAATATATAAACTCAAAATTGGGCTCTACAATCTAGAATTCCAAATTCTACGAAGAATAAGGAACAAAATGAAATTTAAATGGCATGAATCGGAGCTGTAATGAAGGAGATATAATCAAAACAAGAGTGCTTTATATAGGCAACAAATAAGTTCCGAAAATTAATTTATCTTTTCCAAATCCAAATTGGATTAGCTATCCCAACCCAAATCCTTCTTAAAAAAGGATTTTAAATACTTACTTGCTGCCCAAGTTAATTTTTCAGATCAAATGAAAGGGTGTCAAATGGGCGGACGGGTCGAATACGCGTCGGGTAATATGGGTAAGGAAATAATATGGGTATGACCCATTTCAACCCATTTTATAACGGGTAAAAAATGAGTCGGGTTAAAAACGGATTGAGTTGAAACCCATTCAACCCGCAGATTGAAAATCCCTCAACTCACGGGTCAAAATGGGTAAACCCGCGGGTTTCAATCCATGTTAATAACAAACCCCTATGGGTTGACATATAAATTTAAGATTTTTTTATGTTTGTAAAAAATCAGTTTTCTTCATATCCAAAACCAAAAACAAACCACCGGAGAACAAACCCCCAAATCCCACTCCAACAGCTTCCCAAAAATGAAGAGCTTCATATCTCAATCCACCAGGAAGAAATGGTTATCTTTACGGCGGCGATCGGCCGGAGACGTCGACGCCGATGAGCATGCAGGATTCGAGGAGCTACTGTACGAATTCATATGCTTATGAGTCACCGGCGGACGGGAAGATGAAGAATAGTAAGAGTAGGGTTACGGCGTCGAACTGGGGGCTGAGTGTTCTGGAGTTGCAGAGGAAGAAGAGAGTTGTGAGCTACAAGGCGTATGTGGTGGAGGGGAATGGAATAATATGGTTTCAGGTGGATCAAGGATGTTGTTCATGGATTGTGGTGTAATGCATGGGATCACGTGTAGGTTTGAAGTTCGCTTCAGCAGATTAATGATCTTGCCAAAAAAAGCCGCGTCGGATTGCTCTTCATATGGGTTAAACGAAAAATGAAACGGGTAAACCCGTGGTTGACCATTTTATCAACCCATAAACCCAACCTATTATACCCATATTTTTCAATTACTCATTTGACATGTTGCCCATTTTACTCATACTCATTCAGATTTGGAAATAAACAACTCATTTGACCCGCAGGTTATGGGTCAATATTGCCACCCTTGATTCAAATCCCACACCCCAAATCAAGTATAATTCCCTTTACCTCTTCTGATTAGGATTTTGTTTCCTTTTCCTTTTTAAATTAGATTTCCTTCTTTTCTTCTTTCTTTTTCAGCAAAAAATTCGACTTTCACACAAAATATATCACTCAAAATCATAATCTTATTTTCCAAGAAATTTCAACCGTGTACAATTCCCAAAATTTTAAATTGCAAAACAACCCCCAAACTTTGGAAAAATACAAATCAGCACCAAAATTTTGATTTTAAACTTTGATTTCCGACTTTAAAAGGCTAAAATCTGATGCCCCTTTTTTTTGAACAAGTTTGGAACAAATATCGCCTATATAAAATTTGGAATAAGAAATATGCGTCAACTTCTCTCTATTCAAATGAATTTCGAGGTATTCAACATCGTAAGAATCAAGAATATGACACTATATATGGAAAATGACACAAGAATCTATTTTTTTTTCTTTTTGGATAAGGTGTAATCAAGAATCAAAGAACAATTCAAGATCACGGAATCAAAGAACGATAAAGAAAACAAATAGGAATATGAGCATGCAATAATTTTTCAGAAGAGTGGACGAAAATATCACAAGCACATAAACTATATAAGCTACCTAAAAAATCTACGAAATTGACCAGGGGGTGAAGGCGGATAATACTTGTTAACGCCCAGACCCTTCGACGTCCTTCTGACTCGTTTGAAGAAGGTGAAGACGATAGTAATACCGAAGTATTCTAACTCTCGGATCCTTCGACGACCTACGACTCTAGATTCAATCCTCCTGGTAAGAAAGATCAACCAACACAGTTAAAATGTGACACGAAAGAGTTTTAAAAAATTGAAAATAAATAAATGCAAAAACTCAAAACCCCTGAAGATTTTTGGCTGCGTGAATCTTTTGCTTTGCTCAGATACCAACTGATATGAATCTCCTTGTGAAAACTCTGGATTGCGGAATTAGATCTTGGACAAAACAAGGGAACTCGAAAAACCCTAGTATGCCGCATGAAATTCAAGAGTCTAGCCCTTAGAGTACTCTCAATCTTGACTTGCTCACTAATTTGCTCACATGATTAGTTCACAAGGTTATTGAAACATAATTAACTTGCAGGATTAAACAACAATGAAAATAGCTCGCAAGCACAGAGAATGATCTCAAAATTCTGCATATATAATTGATAAAAAGGCGAGGAGAGTCTTGGTCACACCCCTCTATTTATAGGGATATGTCTTGCCCAAAAACCTTTACAATTCGAAACCGAATCGACTTATGGAAGATTTAAAAAGGTAAAACTATATCTAACTAAATCTTCCAAAAATAAATGGTAATCTACTCGAATTCTTCTCCAAGTAACCTTGAAGAATATTAACTTATCTAATCTTACCAAATCTAAGTCTAATCAAAATAAAACTCAATATTTTTGAAGTCCTAATGGACTGGGTCGAAAATACTAGACTGAATTTTGAAAATAGCTCTCCAAAGGCCCACAAAGCCAAGCTAGGGACCAAAATAAAATAATGTTACAATAGTTTACAAAGATCACACTACCTCGTTAAAAACCCGGTGGGAAAAAAAGTATAGTGTTCTTCACGATGTTTTCAGTTAATCGACAAGTTTGAATAATTAATCCAAGCCCTAGACGATTTATTCTTGAGTTCTTCATCATGAAGTTGATCTATCAAAGCATTCAATGCTTCATCTCTAAGCTTCGTTCTTGATCTTGTCATCGGTCCAGCCATGTCACTTAGAGGATCCCGAACATAATCCTTGAATCTTTGATCAAGTCGTGGAATGTCTTCATTTATGGTGGTAGTCGTCTTGGCATCTCCATCAATTACACCTCCATTTTTGCGGCTCGCTTTGGTTTTGGAGAAGGTATAATTTAATATATTTTTTTCTCTTTTTAGGGTTATAACAAAATTTATAATTTAGTTGGTTTGGTCTATAGTTTAATTTCGTTTCAAATGAAGTTAAACCTTAGGAAAAATATTAATTGTAAGCTAGAAAAAGTACATAAAAATTCATCCTAATTTTTTTAATCAATAATACCGCGCAGTAGGCGGTGGGACTCGGCTATTCTAACATAAAATGTATCAGTAAAACTATAAAATTAATGTTTATAAATATTGACCTTAAATTAAATTTTTGAAAAGAAAGGAAAGGAAGGAAGGAAGTATGTATTTTATTTATTTATTGATGATGAATTTGAAACTTTTTAATTATATTTAGTATGTTATAGTTCAGATTCCATCACTGAAAACAACAGAATAATTTTTCTTTACCATGTAAGCCCACCCACACACCTATCCCACCCCACGCCCAAAAATTCTAGTATGATTCCGTCATCGCTGCTGGCTGCCGACAAACTTTTACCGGCTACAACCTGCACACCTCTAGTGGCTTGCCTCACTCTTAGAAAAGGTACAATTCACTTCTTTTCTCTTTTGGGTTTTTTTCTTTTACTTTAGGTAATTCCTTAATATGATAATTAAATTTATAATTTTTTTAGTGAGTTAATAATTTAGAAAAGCCTAATACAGACTTATCATAAAACAAACAGTTACAAATTTAGCATATTTTAGCACAAATTTGGCACATTTTTATTCCATCATTAGAAAACAAACCATCACAAGGTGAAGGGACGAGAAAAGGGAAGGAATTATCCACTTACCAGACATGGAAAATAGTGCTATAATACCATATTTCTTTATTGCCATTTTAAGTGTGAAACAAATTCATTTCCAGAGGAGCACATTTTCTAGTTTTCCATTGCTCTTTTATTTTCTTTAGAGAAATATTTGCATTTTCCTTTTTTTAGTTTCCTCATTCAAGTATTAAGTTGTCAGCATTAAAATTTCTGAAATAGAATAGTCATAATTCACACATGCACATTGCATGGTTTCCTCTCTATAAATTTCTATTACAATTTAGTACATTTTCATATTGCACGTAGATCGACCAAAATCCAAATAACCCAAGGCATGGAAAATATAGTTGTTGTACCAGTTAAAACTTATTTACGTATTATTGTAACATCTGCTGATGGACATCATAGTTTCATTGTACATTCATAGTTTCATTTTTGACTTATTAATTCCATAGGAGGTGTTACAGATTTAATTACAACTCCTCGAAATGGATCCTTGCAACTTTTTCAATATGTAAAATATCATTTTTTTTAAAAAAATCAAATTTGGTAAGAAGGTAAAAGATTACATCTTCTGTGTCAAAAGCTTCCTCAAGGCGACAGTATCAATGATATTCCCTGGAATCTCTCTTCAAAGATGGCAGTCAACAATTTTCCCCTCCACGGTTTCAACTTTTTATCACTGATGTTGCTTTCAATAAACAGAAAAAGTGACTATTGGAGCTTAGGTTCAGAATAAGCAAAGTAGCAAACAGATAAAGAAGGAAGATTAATATTACAGTATTAATCTGGCTTCAGCACCTGTCAAAGCGGAGCTTCGAGTAATCCTTCACTTCTTGGAGTACAATCTACAAAAAGGGAATTTCCACGTATAGATTGGGACTGATTCCAGAATTGCGGTAGATGTCATCCAAGGATGGCAAAAATCAAATCTAGATTCAATGGATGAAGTAAATGACATTCTCAAAATCTGCTCGTTCTTTATTTATGTAAAATTTCTCAAAATGAATAGAGCAGAGGTTTCATTGGCTCATGAGTTAGCCAAGTCTGTATCCAGTTTTCTATACGTGATAATGAATGAGTGTGTTTAGATTAAAAAACAATGTAATAAAATATTTGAGTCAATTTTATTTATGTTTAGTGAATGTGTTACTGATTTATATTTGTATTCAAAATTTTACTGAACAAAAGACTAAATATGGTTCGCCGACTTAACCCAATCAATAACGCACGACACGATTACATATGTGGCTTGAAAATGACATGTCACGAAAGGCACGAAGTATGTGGGCGGGTTGTGGGCCGACTTTTATTTTGACAACACAGAATGAGATAGCACGAAGCATGAAAGAGGACCATAAATATATCAAGCACGAATGTACGATACGAGCAGGACACAAAATAAACTATAACCGCACCAATGCGGATTATGAAAAAATAGATGTTTCCCCGTTCTAAAATCTTTGTATAATAGTCAAACAAGCGTATTCTATAGACTATATGATAAGTATATAATTAAACAAGAAAATGTAAGATTCCCAAATATAAAATCGATTCCCCCTCTCATTGGGCTCTCCGCTCGTTGATGTCGTAACATTGTCACTACCGTCTATATGCAAATTTTGCAGGCCACCACCTCCACACCTCCATTGTGTGGTTTGCTTAGATTTTAGAGAAGGTATAATTTGATTTCTCACTTTTAAGGGTTTGTAAAAAATATTAATTGAATAGCTTTGGTCTAGTTTAATTTGTTTTCAAATGAAGTGAAATCTTGGGGGCGGGGGAATCTAATATTGAATATTCATAATTCACACACGCACCTTGCACGGTTTCATCTCCAGAAAACTCGACTATAGTTTAGCACGCTTTCATATTGCACACAAACTGACAAGAATCCCAATTACCAAAGGTGTGGACAATAGAGTGTTGTTGTACAAGCTAAGAATTATTTACGTATTATTGCAACATCTGTTGATTTACTTCATAGTTGGGTTGTACTGTCATAGTCTCATTTTGATTTATTAATTATGTAGGAGGTGTTACTGATTTAATTTACAACTCATCAAATTGTATATTAAGCATCCGTTTCAATATATAAAATATCAATTTTTTTGAAAAATAAACTCTTATATTGTACTTAAAAGAGAATTGTATCCTTTAATCTTATAGAATCTTTTGTAGTCGACCCACGGAAATCTATTGCTATCATCCCCGCCGGCTACCGACGAACTTCGCCGATTGCCAACTCCACACCTCCAGCGGCTTGCCTCAATCTTAGAAAGGTATAATTCACTTCCTTTATCTTTTAGTTTTTTTTCCTTCTTTAAAGATATTTCATTCATATGATAATTTAATTTATAATTTAATGCTTTAGTGCATAATTTAATTTTGTTTTATATGAATGAAAAAAGTGTGTCTCTTGAAAGGCGGTATTTCCATAATTTATGGAAAGGCTAAAATTTAAATTGAAAATTATAAGAAATCAAGATAAAAAATTTGAGTTTCATTAATCGGGTTATAAATTTAAAACTATTGCACATTGCAAAATAACTTTTTCCTATTGCATCTAAAACGTTTACCTTTCTTTAATTCTATTTCAACCTCGTCTTTTCATAAGTTTATGAAAAGACAATCTTTCCAAATATTTTGTCCGGAAAAAATTAGAAAAGTCGAACACAAAAATATCATAATTCGTACCATTGCCTTACACTATTCTATCTCATAGAAATTGCTAAATTAGCACAATTTCATATTGCACAACATAGACTGACATAAATATTTCACCATTGATGGATATATAGAAAATTAGGAAATAAAATATATTATATAAATAACACTTTGGCATTAGCATTTGCATTTGCGTGTTTCGGTATACTCTCAGCACAAATTTAGCCCATACTTATTTCATTACTAGACTACAATGTAGTAAAATATTTATGTTTAGTGAATATATAATTAATTATATTTGTACTCAAAATTTTATTAAACAATAGATAAAATATGGTTTACCGACTTAACTTAATCAATCACGCAGGAAACGATTAAACACGTGGCTCGAACACGGTATGAAACAAAAGGAACGAACTAGTGGGCAGGTTATGGACCAAATTTTATTTTGACAAGTAGAACAAGATGACACGAAGAATGATAGGCACGAGCACGGGAGTGGACCTTAAATATATCAAGCACGAATGTGTGACACGAGCACGACACGAGCACTGCACGAAATCAACTCTAACCGTACCAATGCGGGTTATAAAATAATAGATATTCCCCAATCTAAAATCTTCTTGTAAAAGTCAAACAACAAGCATATTATATAGACTATAAGATAAGTATATATAAAATCAGAAAAAGTAACATCTCAAAAAATAAAAATTACAACCCCTCATCTCAGACTCTCCCCTCGTTCTTGTCGTTACATTGTCAGTTTTATCTACCAACAAGTTTCTCAAACCACCACCTTTACACCTCCATTTTTCGGCTTGCTTAGGTTTTAAAGAAGGCATAATTTTATTTTCTCCTTATAGGGTTTATAACAAAATTTATAATTGATTTGGTTTGGTTTATAGTTTAATTTTGTTTCAAATGAAGTGAAATATTGGGGGGGATTATTAATTGTAAGGTACAAAAAGTAAATAAAAATTCATCCTAATTTTTAAATTAATAATACCACGCAACGCGTGGTGGGACTAGACTATTCTAACATAAATTATATCAATAAAACTATAATATTAATGAGTATAAATATTAACCTAAAATTAAAATTATGAAAAGAAAGGAAATTAAGGAAGTATATATTTTTTTATTTATTGATGATGAATTTGAAACATTTTAATTAAATTTAGTATGTTATAGTTCGGATTCCATCACTGAAAGTGATGGAATATTTTTTTTATATACCATTTAAGCCCACCCACCTACCCTATCCCCCTACCTCACCCCACGCCCAAAAACTCTGGTATGATTCCATCATTACTGCCGGCTACCGATGAACTTTTGTCGGCTGCCACCTCCACACCTCCAGCGGCTTTCATCTCTCTTAGAAAAGGTATAATTCACTTCTTTTCTCTTTTTGGGTGTTTTCCTTTTACTTTCGGTAATTCATTCATATGATAATTAAATTTATAATTTTGTTTTAGTGAATTAAAAATTTAGAAAAGCCTAATATAGACTTATCATAAACAAACAGTCACAAATTTTGCACATTTTTGTTCAAATTTAGCACAAATTTGGCACATTTTTTCCATCACTAGAATACAAACAGTCACAAGGTGGAGGGACTAGAAGAGGGAAAGGATTATCCCCTTACCAGACATGGAAAATAGTGCTACAGTGCCATATTGCTTTATTACCATTTTCAGTTTGAAACAAATTTAGTTTCTGAGGAGCACATTTTCCAGTTTTCCGCTGCCCTTTTATTTACTTCAGACAAATATTTGCATTCTCCTTTTTTCTTTTCTCAGTTTCCTCAGCCAAGTATTATGCTGCTAGCATTAAAAATTCTGATATAGAATAGTCATAATTCACACTCGCACATTGCTCAGTTTCCTCTCTAGACATTTCTATTACAGTTTAGCACATTTTCATATTGCGCACAAATCGACCAGAATCCCAATAACCCAATGGGTGGACAATAGAGTTGGTGTACCAGTTAAAACTTATTTACGTATTATTGTAACATTTGCTGATAGACATCATAGTTGGGTTGTACATTCATAGTTTCAATTTGACTTATTAATTCCGTAGGAGGTGTTATAGATTTAATTACAACTCCTCAAAATGGATCTTATGCATCTGTATTAATATGTAAAATATCGGAAAAAATCGAAAAATAAAATTTGGGAAGAAGCTAAAAGATTATATCTACTATATCAAAAGCTTCTCCAGGGCGATAGTATCCATGATATTACCTGGAATCATATAAGTCAACTTAGTAGAGATCAAAATGCGGAATCTCTATTCAAATACGGCAGTCTGCAATTTCCCCCTCCACTGTTTCAACTTTTTATCAGTGATGCTCTTTTCAATCAATAGAAAAAGGTGACTGTTGGAGCTTGGGTTCAGATCGATAAGCAAAGTAGCAGACATATGAAGAAGGAATATGAATCTTACAGTATTAATCTGGCTTCAACACCTCTCCAAGCAGAACTTCTAGGAATCCTTCACTGTGTGGAGTACAATCTACAAGAGGGGAATTTACACTTAAGGATTGAGACTGATTCCTGAATTGTGATATCTGTCACCTGAGGAAGGCAAAAGCTAAATCTAGATTCAATGGATGAAGTAAATGAAGTTCACAAAATCTGCTCGTTCTATATTTCTGTAAAAAAAATCAAAGTGATCAGAGCAGAGGTTTCATTGACTCATGAGTTAGCCAAATCTGTACTCAGTTTTCTTTAAGTGACAACAAATCAGGATATTTAGATTATAAAAAAACAATGTAATAAAACATTTGGGTCAATTTTATTTAAATGTGTAACTGGTTTATATATTTATTCAGAATTTTATCAAACAAAAGACTAAATATGGTTCGCCAACTTAACCCAATCAATCACGTACAACACGATTTCATATGTGGCTCGAACATGACACGGCACGAAAGGCATGAAATACGTGGGCAGGTTGTGAGCCGACTTTTATTTTGACAACACGGAATAAGATGAAATGAAGCATGAGAGAGGACCATAAATATACGAAGCACTAATGTACGACACGAGCAGGACATGAAACTAACTATAACCGCACCAATGCGAATTATGAAATAATAGATGTTTCCCCGTTCTAAAATCTTCATGTAAAAGTCAAAAAAAGTGTATTCTATAAATTGTACTATAAGTATATAATTAAACAAGAAAAAGAAATATACCCAAATACCTCTTCTTGGGCTATCTGCTCGTTGTTGTCTTCACTGTCACTGCCGTTTATATACAACTTTTGCTGGCCATCACCTCCACACCTCTATTTTGCAGTTTTCTTAGATTTTAGAGAAGGTGTAATTTGATTTTTTTTCTCTTTTAAGGGTTTGTAAAAAAAATTTAATTTTTGTGGTATAGATTAATTTTGTTTCAAATGAAGTGAAATCTTAGGGGGTGGGGGGAATCTAATATTGAAAACTCATAATTCACACCCGCACCTTGCACGATTTCATCTCTAGAATACTCTATTACAATTTAGCACATTTTCATATTGCACACAGACCGAACATAATCCCAATGACCAAAGGTGTGGACAATAGAGTGTTGTTGTACCAGCTAAGAATTATTTACGTATTATTGCAAAATTTGTTGATTTACTTCATAGTTAGGCTATACCTTCATAGTCTCATTTTCATTTATTAACTCCGTATGAGGTGTATATGATTTAATTAGGACTCCTCAAATAGGATATTAAGCATCCGATTCAATATATAGAATATCAAATTCTTTGAAAAATAAACTCTTAAAGTGTACTCAAATCATAACTATATCCTTTTATCTTCTAGAATCTTTTGTAGTCGACCCACGAACATCTACTGCTATCATCCCCATCAGCTGCCGATGAACTTCGCCGATTACCAACTACACACCTCCGGCTGCTTGCCTCAATCTTAGAAGGTATAATTCACTTCCTTTCTCTTTTAGGATTTTCCCCTTTTATTTTAGATATTTCTTTATATGAGAATTAAATTTATAATTCAATTGCTTTAGTGTATAATTTAATTTTGTTTTATATGAATGGGAAAAAATCCGTCTTTTAAAAGGCGGTCTTTTCATAAGTTATGAAAAGACCAAGTTTGAAACTGAAAATGAGAAGAAATCAATATAAAACTTTCGGGTTTCATTAATCGGGTTATAAACTTATAACTATTGCACATTGCATAATAAATTTTACTATTGCAAATAAAACATTTTACCTTTCTTTAATTCTAATTCAAATCCGTCTTTCCATATGTTTATGAAAAGACGGTCTTCCCAAATATTTTTCCCTCAAAAAATTAGAAAAGTCTAACACAAAAATATCATAATTCGTACGACTACCTTACACTATTCTATCTCATAGAATTTCGCTAATTTAGCACAATTTTATATTGCACTGCATTTTTTAAAATTAAAAGCATCCACCATTGGTGGATGTGAGACATTTATTGGGTTCTCCTACCCCAAAAATAAGAACCAAAAAGATAGAGGGATTAAGGTTCTACATAATACAAGGACCTGATGCTATAGTGCTGCCCTAAAAGGAGCTCTAGAGGTCTATTTGGATATGTTTCCTAAAATCGATCTCCACCCCTCGTGTTAATAAATTCAGACCAAATATCCAATAAGATCAAACTAGAGAAAGTAGAATGATAATGAGAGCATCGCAGTAATGAATTATACAGAAGATGTTTAGCAGCAGTGTTGCAACTAATGGCCCATGTCTAAAGATGTCAGTAACACAAAAAGAGTTATCCAATCACAAGCTCAAATTTGAAGAATAAAGTGTCTCTGAATTAGCAGGAGCTAGATCAGGGCTAAAACCAGCAGGAACAGTAGTTGCATATGAGGAACACCCAAAAAGAAGTAAATAGAGCAAAGGCAAGAGGCAGCAGTTGTAGGGGTCCAAAGCAGTAAAAAGAGAAAAGGCAGGAGGTAGAAGCTACAAGGATCTAAGACAGTCAAAAGAGCAAAGACAAGAGGCAGCAATCAACAATAGCATAACTGTTATTAGGGTTGTGTTGCTCCGGTGATAAATGCAGCAGTGCAGTCTTAACACAAAGATTGCGCCAGTGAATAGCAGCACAAATGAGACAGTCACTCATTACTTGAGAAGGGTTCAGCTATAAATACTTGAAAATTGGAAATGCACACTTCAACTAGCTTGATGTACAAAAAGTATGGAATTCCTACTGTGTGTCATTACATTAATATTATGGAATCCTGACTCTAAGGCTAGGAATATTTTTTTTGTCCATTAATATAATTCCTTCAAGCTCAGTTTACAAATTATGCCATGAAAGATCCTGGTTAATCATATTGTAAGCTTCCTTAGATAAGAAGTCAGTTGCAAGATTACCTTATCTCTTAGTGAATTCCAGGCTTGCCCTAGATCTTATTAAGACTTCATATATATTACAACACAGTGAGTACATATGCTATGGAGCTTTGACATGGTTTGTGATGAACTGGATTTCTAAAAAAGAATCATATTCAATTTTAATCGAGTAGTTAGCAAAGTTCCTAGCTTGTTTTATTCCTAAATGAATAGCAAGAAGTTCAGAGTGTAAGGGGGAGATGGCTAATTGAGATTCAGTCTGGGCATTAATGAAATTTCCATCTCTACCCCTAGTAATTAAACCTAATCCTGCAGAATGACCTAATTTCAACCAAAAAGCATCTACATTAATTTTATAATTAGTGGTTGGTTTAGACCAATACACTAATTCTGGAACTAACATTTTTTTCCTTTTAAAGAACATCACACAATCCTTAGATACTCAATTTTTTTCCTCATTAAGGTCTGCAGTTAATGGTTTAGCAGCTAGGGTGAGTTTAACCTCATTCTTGATACTAAGAGTTACAAAGTTAGTGTTCCAATTATCG
>JAULKM010160621.1:0-16460 GCA_032355605.1 Rubia tinctorum | reverse complement strand
GCTCGTAAGGACCAAAAATCCATTAGACTCAACTAGGTTACAAAATGAAGGATTTAGATACAAAAACCAAAAACGGTCATCTAAATCCCTTATGATATAAACCTACCTAAATCTAGCAATCTTGAAACAAAAACATAACAAAAGAGATGTTAAATGCTTTGGAAAACACATGCATTTGTCGTCACATCAAACACTATGGAAATCTAAGCGTGATTCTAAATCTAAATTTGTAGAACATGGAAATATCCATGTTGCATCTCTTTTACAAAACTCCCTTCCCCCGAAATGTTGTGACCGAGACATATTTACAATTATATGCTTAGTTGGAAATACTATGTTTAAAAATGCCATGCTTGACCTCGTAGTCTCAATTAATGCTATTCCATACTCATTGTATAAGACTTTAAATCTTGAAAATTTGTATGATACAATGGTAGTGGTTCAATTGGCTGACCATTCCAATGTATAACTGAGAAATATTGTGGGGGACCTGTTAGTTAAGGTAATTGAATTAACTTTCCTGCAGTTTTTTAAATTATTATAGACATGGAAAATGCTAAGGAGACCACCCCTATTCTTTTGGGTAGACATTTCTTGAAAACTTCTTGAACTAAAATTGATGTGCACGTGGGCCAATTGACTGTGAAATGTAATAATGAGGTTTTGCAATTTAGTATGTTTGATAGCATGAACTATCCCATTGATGATTCTTTTTTACATGCTAATGATATTGTTGATAAGAATGTCTAAAATGTCTTTGATGCTAGTGTGATAATTTCTTTAGAGAATGATCTTGATTGTGATGATATGCTTGTTGAACCCCTAAATGCTAGTTTGGTTGAGGTTTTAGGGAAGGTTAAAGCCCATGGAGAGACGCATTTAGATAAATTTTCTAAAGACCTCGTTTAGCTCACGGGATCAGAAAACTACCCAGAGGGAAGGCAGTGGTAGTTGAGCTTAAACTGTTACCCAAAGACTTGAAATATGCTTTATTAAGTGAGGGAGAACATTACCAGTTAGAATATCTAGCAAAATCATTAGTAACCAAGAGGGTAAGTTTACTGATGTATTGAGGAATTATAAGGGAGTGATAGGGTGAAGCATTTCTTACATTAAACGCATAAGCCCATCGACTTTCATGTACCGCATCGTATTCGAGGAAGGGTTGAAACCTGTTTGGAAACCTCAAATACAACTAAGTCTTCTAATTATGGAGGTAATGAAGGGATAAGTCCTTAAACTACTTCAAGTCAGGGTGATATATTCTATCTCTGATAGTCAATGGGTTAGCCCTACACAAGTTGTACCCAAAAGGAGTGGTGTCACTGTGGTAGAAAATGAGGAGTGATATTTGGTACCTTCTTGTATTAAAAATTGGTAGAGGGTTTGTATAGAGTACCACCGCCTAAACGCATTAACCCAAAAAGACCATTTCCCCTTGCCTTTCATAGACTGAATATTGGTGAGGCTAGACAGGCATGCCTACTACTGCTTCTTAGATGGGTATTCCGGGTATTTTTAAAGTATTTATTGACTCAAAAGATCAAGGAAAAACCACTTTCACATGTCCCTTTGACACTTCTGCCTATACGCGTATGCCTTTCAGCCTTTGCAAAGGCCCTGACACATTGCAAATGTGCATGGCAAGTGTTGTTTCAAGTTTGTTGAGCGCTTTGTAGAGGTCTTCATGGATGATTTAACCATTCATTGTGATTATTTTAATAGTTATTTACATCTTCTACCATTGGCGCTCACTAAGTGCAATCAAACTAACCCTGTTTTGAACTCAAGAAATGCCAGTTCATGGTGGAAAAAAGGAATTTTATTAGCTTTTGTGTTCTTCTCACAAGGTTTTGAGGTAGATAAAAAAATGGATACCATTCAGTCCCTATCTTACCCTTTGAGTGTTAGAGATGTTAGATCATTCTTAGGCCACACATGTTTTTACCAAATATTCTTCTAAAATCTTATCCCCTTTGTGCAAGTTGCTGCAAAAGGATGTAGAGTTTGTGGTTGATGTAGAGGGAAAAAAGGCAGTTGATACTTTGAAGGCGGTGTTTGTGACCAAACCTAACCTATCATATGACCTCTTAATTGGTCACTTCCCTTTGAGATTATGTGTGATGCTAGTGACTATGCCATTGGAACAGTTCTAGGTTAAATAGTAGGAAGGATACCTCATGTTTTATACTATGCCTCAATACCTATTAATGATGCACAAAGAAACTACTCCACTACAAAGAAAGAGTTATTAGCCGTAGTATTTGCACTTGAGAAGTTTAGGCCTTACTCACTTGGCACAAATATTATGTTCTTCATGAATAAGAAGCTCATCGCCACTTGATGACAAAAAAAAGAGGCAAAACCTAGATTAATTAGGTGGATGCTTCTTTTGAGCGGTGTTTTCTCAGAGTTGAGGGATAAGAAAGGAAGCGGGAATATGGTAGCTAACCATTTGAGTGGCTAGTTTCCCCACAAAAGCAAGACCCCGCCAAAGAAGGAACCGAACTAGAGCTCATTCTAGAAGAGTTTCCCGATGAGCAACTACTCAGACTCAGCACCAGTCAACCTTGGTAGGCCAACTTAGTTAACTAGTTAGACACAGACCAATTCCTCCCCTCATCTTGGTACACCAAGGCAACTTGAAAAACGAGGTGAAGTATATACTCTTTTTCTTATGAAGGTCATTTCGGAGGACCATGAGGAAAGTCTGGGAAATTTGCCTCTATTGACCAATCTTTTGACAATTTTCAAAGGATAGTCAACATCTTGACTAAAAAAGAAATGCCACAAGCTTCCCTTTTGTAATCTGAAATCTTTGATATGTGGGAGATGGATTTCATCGGGCCTTTTCCATTATTGGATGGAAACATGTACATTTTGTTAGTCGTTGACTATGTATCTAGGTGGGTAGAGGCAAAAGACGCATGGGCCAATTGACTCAAAGATGGTCACGGAGTTTTTAAAGACTAACATTTTTTTCTCATTTTGGGGTTCCCCAACCATGATTAGTGAGAGAGGAACCCAATTTTGTAATCAAACCAATGAGACATTAATAAAGAAATATGGCGTCACCCACAAAAAATCCATCACATACCGTCCCCAAAAAATGGGCAAGCCTAGGTCTCCAGTAGAGAGATAAAATATATGCTTCAAAAAAATGTGAACCCCACAAAAAAAGACTAGAGCGCCTGACTAAATGATGCATTTTGGGCATATAGGACCGCATACAAAAACCCATTAGTTATGTTTCCCTACCTAATACTTTTTGGGAAGGCATGCTACCTCCTAGTTGAGCAAGAACATAAAGCATATTGGGCTGATAGAAGCGTAATATGAATTTAAATAAAGGCAAATCCATAGGAAGTTACAACTACAAGAGCTTGAAGATATATAACGTGGATCCTATAAATTTTGGCCATCTACAAGGAAAATACAAAAGCATAGCATAACAAGCAAATAGTGAAGAAAAACATTGAGGTAGGCCAAAAGGTCCTTTTATTCAAATAAAGGCTCGCCTTTTTCCGAGTAAGTTGTATTTGGGGTGGATGGGTCCATATGTGTTGAGGAAAGATTTTCTCCACTGAGCAGTAGAATTAGAAGGTGAGTAGGACGGCTATACCGTGAAGGTAAATGGACACTGGTTGAAGCCCTACCTTGATAATGAAGTTTTAGTGTTATTTGAGGAAGTTCTCACCCTCGAGGACCCGATTTATGAATGAATCTCCTCGAGGGTATAAGTCATGAGGACGATACTAACTATACCCAATGGTTGTTTGCTTTGAGTTTTAATTTGTTTTCATTCTAAAATAGTTTTTGTTTGTCTTGATTATGCTTGGTTTTGTGTTTGTTTTATAGTGAGCATTTGGTTTCGGAGGAAATGAGCAAATAGTCAATTCAAGTAATTCGCCATGAGATCCTCATCTTCAAAAAACCAAATTCCCTCCTCAGCACCATCACCAACTCGACACCCACAATTGGAAACCAAGGAGGTATTACCTCCCTTTGTTATGATGGATTAGACAACTTTAATGGGAGATTGTGAGTAGAAATAACTTGGTTGTGGTTCATGTGACTATATGTAGTTTGTGTCTCCACCTCTTCATCCTTAGTACTCTTTTATCACTTTCACCACTTACTCTCGGATATCATTATGCATTGAAGACAATGCAAGTCTTAAGTGTGAGGGAGGGGTATTACATGATGTTGCTTAGTGGATCGTGTTTTTCTTTCTTTTGATGTAATTTGATGCTCTCCTTTAAGCATTTTATGCTTTGAAAAAGTTCAAATTAATTGAAAATATGAAAATTGAAAAGCAACCCGAAGTTGAATACCCGAAAGGGTGACTTAGAAAAAATTGGGGCATGTATTGGTTGAAAATACGAAAGGGAAACCGATGCAAAAATGAGAGACGTTAAATGTGTGTAAAAATGTGAGGTGTGAGGCTTGAAAGAAAACTGAGGTTAGGATAAAAACCCGATAAGGATCCTAGGAAAAAAGAGAAATAAATAAAAATTTATATACTTCTCTTGATTGTGCACTTTTGGTAGTTTTTTAGGGTAGAGTAAGCTATCTTCTTGTTTTTCGTTGGAGTATCATAACCCACTCTTATTATTGGCATGAATTGGTTGATTTAGAACATTATAGTTTGGAATACAAGGGTTCTTGTTACCTCTTGTGTTTTAGGTTAGGCTATTCCTAGAAATAAAGTGTTGGGTGTTCTTTGGGAAACAATTGTTTATCTATACCCTTAAGACCGATTAACACTTCTTCTTAGCTATACTCTTGTTTTGGGTTTTATTATGGTAGCTTAAATTTAGTGTCTTGGAAATATTTGTTATCTTATATGACTCTTACCTTCTGAGACTCTTAGATTCATGTACTTTAGGCCATTGTTATAATTATTTATTGATCTCTGATTTCTTATGACTATGCTTGCTTGAAGTTAGGTGTACAACTAGTTGATTTGAATGCATGATCTGGCAAGAGGCAGGGGAATGAACCCGAGAGTATTTTGTCTTCATGTCATGTTTGGTGAAAGGTAATTTTTATGGTCGTGTCTAGAAGTGAAAGCTATGTATGATTGTTAGTTCTTTAGTTGGATTACACTAAGGTACTTAATTGAATTAGGCTATGAATGATATGGGAGTGACCCGACCATTTACTATCGGGTATCATTATTGATCCAGCCGGGGTTATAATCATGTTCCAAAAGCCATATATCGGGTTTGTAATAACTAGTTTGGACAAACTTCAAGAAGATAATTTATGAGATACAAATTATCTAAGTGGAACAAGATGAGCTTAGAGTGGGTGTTACCGGTGAATGTCCCGATGAGTCATGCTACTCCGTGTTTAATTTAATGCATGATGTCAAGTTTATTACCCACGGGAGTGAGGGCTGGAGGGGGTCAGTTCTAACACCCCTCTAGCTATAATGGGCAGGGCGAGAGTTTGACGAGGGGGTAGAACTGGGATATTAGTCATTATGGGAGTTTCCGATGAATAAACCTCTCCACATCAGATGATAATGAATGAAGTAATTGTATTGTGAATATGTGAATAGGACTCAGGGATTGAGTCTTAAATGTTTCAATACGTGATGCAAATACCCCTAAGATCATTATTACCTTTATCTATTATCATAAAAAAATTCCTCATTTTCTCTACTCATTACACACACACACTTGGTGACACATATGTGTGAATTATGCGAGGCTATCCGTCAAACCCTTAAATCTCTATGGACGACAACCTAGCTTACAACTATCTACTTTCTAGTAGTTAGGATTGAGTAAGGGAGAAACACTCAGTACAACAAATATGAACTTTTACCTTGGTTCTACATGCAGCACTTGTTACCGCGGTTTTTAGTCCCAAAATAAAGGTAAATACTGGCGTAGTAAAAAGTTCACTTTTTACCTAAGTTTAAAACTGAGGTAAAAACTTATGTTTACCTTGGTTTATTACTGATGTTGATAGGTATTTTGGTTAATTTCGCTAACTATAATAAGTCAGACGATGTGAGACAATGGTTATATGTTCTGGCCGACATCGCTCGTATTGTGATCGATATCGCAAGGGCCTTCTACCGAAGTCTCGTGCCAGTAGAGCAGTCTTGTCGTGTGCATGCTGACATGAAATTGTGACCAAAATGACATCATTTTGACAGACCGATCTTGCACAAAAATTGTGACCGACACCGGTATGTGCAACGTTGCTTGTTAATCGTAGAGACCTCAGTTCTCATCCAATATTTTAATATTTTACATTTGATGACACAAATGATCGCTCATTGCTAGTCGTTACATGTTATTTAATATCCGCTTGCTCATGTAATGGTTAAACGTCAAACAATAATCAAATGTTGTTCATATAATGTAAAATGGGCACACATCATAGAACCCACACTAAAATCATATATACTAAATAAATATGCTACAAACTATAAAAATACATTACATTCATATGAAATTAAAATATTATTGGTATTGAGCCCTCATTTCCTACGATATACGGCATTTTCACTGGCAAGGCGACTAGTAAAATTACAAGTTCATTCATCTATATGCTAAAAGTCCACTAATAACTCTCTTTGTCCTTTTACAACCAATCCACAACTAAAAAAGTTTCTATAAGAAATGGAAAAGCCCCAAATGAAACATACACAACATAGTCATACATAGACGACAGTAATCTGAACTTAAAAAACACAATTGATTTGCTCTGGTTCAACGTCGGTCGTTCTAGACTTTGCTATCATAGAGGCTGATGTATGCTAACCAACGTTACACATGCATATATCTTTATGAAAAAAATGGACTTTTTGCTTAGAATGAACCCTAATGACTAATGCTTCTCATTATTTGTACATGACATTATTTCCACAAAATCTACACGAGCCCGTACATAACATGTAGCACAAGCATGAAAATATGCAACATTTTTAGACATGTGCGACGTCGGTCGTATTTTTTAAACTTTTCACCGGGCCTGACCAAATGAGACTGACATCACACCTTCAAAGTGCATTCTTACAAAAATATAATTATTGTCCACAATCATCCAAAATCTAAGCCTTGTTTCTCAGTACTTATAAACATGAATTTATTTTGACAAAACAAACACTATACAGCAGATAACATGGAACACAATCATCATACTTCATAAAAATAGTCAATCTTTGTTCCATAAAAAATAACAATAACAAATTCACTAATAAAATTGCAAAATTAACATGGAATGGTTGTAAACAATCTCAATTAATTTGTACTCAGAAATGTTCCATCCCTCAAGTACTTGTGGATGTTGAAAGAAGCAATTTGATTGAGCACTTGAATTGTGTAATAGTGTGAATGGAAACAATTTTGGGAGTGTGTTTTTGTGGGAGTGCTTTGGGGATGTGAAATGGATATTATTTCTGAATAATAATGAGATGAAATAGGGTTGAGGAATTTTAGCTCATTTTTAGCTTAAATATTTGGTTCCAGTTGATATTTATAGGATAATTGATGTGGGTAACGGATCGGTTCATGTTTCTTCTAAAACAATGGCCTTGCGATATCGCATATATGAGTTATAGCGTAATTTAAAAAAAATATTGTTGCCAAATACTCCCTGAGAAGATTTCGGGCCCTACCATTGACTCATTGGCGCTGAAATAGGAACAACATATCGTGACAATGTGAATTACATAGGTACAAATTGGTTCCAATTTTGCATTCTGATTTCTCCCACATTCTTGGATGGATCTAAGTGCAAAAATTTTTAAAAAAAGTTCATCGGTTGGACCAAAGTTGATTGCAATCGAACCGGAAGGAGCCATTATCATCCTCAGTCAAACCTATAACCCCTGAGAAAGAGAAACAAGTTTGGTCCCACGGAAACTTCCATATGTTATTATGATTAACCTTTGTAACTTATAGATAATTATTTACAATTTACTGTAGACCATGTACTGGCATTTTTCCAAAATTAATGGACGGTATTTTGTTATCTTTTTATTTCATTAAAAACTCAGAATATGTAATTATGTATGATTCTATATGGTTGAAATTATCGTTCTCAAAACGCCATCATAAGGGCATTAACGGAAAACTAAAAAATGATCAAACACTACCTCTTTATGCGTCCCTCTTAGACAGTACACATAATATCCACGTCAAACATTTGTCCTTACGTTCAGGTGGGGAGTTCTAAAGCATAGTGTACATTCAAGGATGTTAGACCATAGCGTAATTTTGGAAAAGTGTAGTCAAATACTCAAGTGCAGAAAAAACGTTACAAATTGCGCCAAAATCGATTCTGGTCTAACCGTACGTAAATAAAGTTTCAAGAATATATTTCAATTCAGTTTGTATTTTATAATATACTATTAATTTTTAGGAAAGTGACTTTTATTCATTTTGGTCAATCACGAGCTCATTTGTATCCTTGCAGACTTAATGTTTTATGCCCATATTCAGGTAGACCAACATAGGTTGTAATTCGATCCCATGTTGGCTAGGCCGGCAACATGTGCGACTCACTAATGACGACACATAATCTACAAGGGTTCAAAATTGCATCTTTCCAAACGTGTATATATATAGAGCCCACCTCAAAATCAGTTTAAACATTCAACTTCTAAGTTTCACTCGAATTCCAACAGTTTCCCACCCCTTCATATGCTCTTTTCTCAAAGGTATGGAGTTTCAATTCTTTCAACTCCTTTTAAGTATTTTTTTTTTAATGAAATTGTTGTATCTATGATGTGTCAATGTATTTTTGGTATTTTTTATTTTTCTAGTTCGTATAGATTAGTAATAGGGTGAACTTTCCTTATATTTAAATCTATGTACTAAGTTTTGGTATGTTTTTGGATGATTTTATGTCATTTTCTGGTTTTTAAGCATAAAGTTTTCTTGATTTCTGCATTTTGGTCGTTGAATTCGTTTATGTCGATGGTCAACCAACGTCGGTTATTCACAAATATGTTAGAAATATATTTTTAATGAGATGTCACACATGTATCGGTAAACCTGCATTCATACTATTTGATTTAAAATTTTAAATGCGAATTCGGTATTCTGTCAATAGTCATATTCGGTCTAAATGACGGATGCTCGACATCGCTCATACAACTTAGCCATGAAGTTGTTTAGAACCGATGTGTATGTGCGACGCATGGCCGATGTCGCACTCTTCAAGTTATAAGTCTTTTTTGCCATAATTATTTTCTTTTATAATTTAGGAATAATGGTTGGAGAATGATCTTCCAATCACCCATTTTTCCAGGTACGCGATTTGTTTTATGTATAATATATATATATATACACACGTGTGTGTGTATATATATGTGTGTATATATATATGTATGAGTTACATATATTTTATGTGGTTACTTATATGAGAAAGTCTCAGAAAAGGTAGCCTTTCCATAAGCTTATAGACAGGCATCAGTGGTTTTTACATTGAATGTTGTAATTTTTTGTAAAATTTAAATATTGTATTTTAAAATTTAAAACAAGTAATAATAGGAATTTGAATGTGAATGTGAAAATATAAAAACATATGATATAAAAAAATATTTTCTAAATTAGTATGTAATTTAACAAATGTCGTGTATGAAGTAAAAAATAAGTTGTCTGTCCATAAGTTTATGGACATGCCGCCTATCATAAGAACCCCTCTACTTATATATAATCACAACTGATGACATTAAATAATTCATTATTTTTCTACAGTTCAAAGAACAATTAATTGAGAGCATTGTGTGTTCGATCTTGAACCCTAACGATGTCTCTACATAACCCCCCGGTAGCAAGACTTCGGGGCTAATCACACTTTGGTGATGCCGAGCTAGGGAAATGAATTTAATTTTATATTTTTAATTAATATTATTTGTTGTCAAATGTATATTTATTTATATATATAATTAAAGTAATTGTATTTTTGTTGTTTGTGATTCAGTGTATCTTAAAGGACATGGTAACACTCCTACCAAGTGAGAAGATCTCAGTTGTGCTAAGGTGCTAGGTAGTGAGTGGTACATGAACTACTCGGGGAATAGAAAGACAAAGGCCTTGTCCCCAAAGCATTTCTCCGAGTTCCTTGCTAGCAACCGCGCGCATGTGCATTGAGGACACGTTGTTCTTCGAGCTCATATATGGTGCAGGGTCAATTTTTTTAAGGTCTCCATAATCAGAGTTTCTTAATTTTATTACAATCTATGTATTTTTTGGAATAAAAACATTTATATTCGAATATATGTACTATGTTTGCGACAATAATTTTACGGTTACGAAATTTTTATTAATTTAAGCACCACATTTGAATATTAACTATATGTGCGATTCGATCTATGTATGACTTTCAAAACCATTTTTCAGTTGTACCATTCAAAACCCTTTTCTACAATTATTTTTGTACACAAAATTAAATTATACTTCTATATGGGAAATTATTTTCGTACACCAAATTTAATAATTTTCAAAAAGTTTTAAACTCTAAAAGTTTTTACAGTGTAACATATATAAAACCAACAAGCGAGGTCGGCAATTCCCATATATCACCATATGCATCATCGCACACCATTCACTAACAACATTTACTTCACTTTTTACCATCGTTTACTCAGGTTAAATAACTTCTTCCCTTGGTTATTTGCCCTAAACCAAATAATCGAGGTAAAAAAACGAGAAGTAAAATGTGTTGTTTCTTGTAGTGACTATAAATCTCTATCTTTGATCGTAGTCCATAAATATTTAACTATGCTTACGAATGTCATCAAAGTGGTTGGGGGTACGGGTGTCGGGAAGGGTGGGAAGGGGAAGGTGGTGGCTTGCGGCGATGCCCACCTAAAAGCTAAGTATTATGTCATTTTATTTTTTAGAAGAAAAAGGGAAAGAATGAAGGTTAGTTGAGAACAGAGTCGATCCTAAACTTATAGGAGCTTGAAGCAAATTGAAAAATTGGGCCAGATATAATATTTAGGGAATGTAACATTATTAAAATGGGACATCATATGAAAAAGATAAGAATATTATTGAGGCGGCTGATTGAGAATTATATTACTCCCTCTGTTCCCGTAATTGTGTCTTACTTCCTCTTTTTCACTATTTAATGATGATTTTATAATTTAATATCTTAAATTATGCATAACATTAAATTATAAAAATTAGATATTCAAAAAATATTTGTTACAAATTTTCACATTTATTTTAATCTGTATATTTTTACAATTCAGACAACATCAACTTTATTGATGAATAGTGAAGTAACTCACAAATTAAGGGACTGAAGGAGTTTTTTTTTCCTACACACAATATATATTTTTAGATAAAAATGAGGGCCTGTATAATTAATAAATTGGGGATTTGATGCGAAACTTTCATTTCCCTACCTGTAAGGCCGACCCTGGTTGAGGAGAGATGATAAGGTTAGATTTATAAACCTTAATCATATCCTCAATCAAATGATCGACACCACTACTATATATATTATAGATGCTTTATCATAAAGTATATTCGCTTTAATATTACCTTTACCTGTTGAATCAACTGATAAGAATTTTAATTGTTTTATCAATTACGAATTGATAATAATGCAGTTTTATTTTAATTGTGAAATTTATTCTGATAATATTTTTTAAAATACTGATTAAAGAAATATATTTTGTTAACTAAATATTTTAATAATCGTAATTTTCATCGTAAATTTTCTAGATTTCCCCTTGTACTGTCGGATACACCTAAAATCATGGCAATTGGAAATTTGGAGGTGAAGAACAGGTGAACGTGGAATGTCGGGGAATGACGGAGAGGCACTTACTTACACGGAAGGTCATTCAAATCCCGTTTGTCCGTTTCGTTTTTTAAACATCATTAAGCTCCAAACCAAAACGGCATCCTATGCATTGCATGCAATAAAGACAAATTCGAGAGAGACAGCTTGTCAATAATTGCAGGAAGAAAGAATTAGGGTAAAGTGCATTTATATTTTCATGTTTAATGCACATGTACTTTCAATTTTTTTAATGTGTATATATATCTTTTTATGTTTCTTGAAAATGTTTGTATATTTTATATATTTTTTTAAAGTGCACATATATCCCTATAGTCTGATAGTGTTCTTAAAAAATTGAGAGGCAATGTGTATTAATAAAAAATGAAATACATACTCTCTATGTCTCACTATAAATAGTTTAATTACTTTTTTATGGTCTTTAATGAACATTTTTTACCGTCAATATCTCTAATTACCTATAATAATATTACATAAAAATTGATATTTAAAAAATAGATGTTAAGATGAATCTAACAACACGTCACATAATTTTTTTTATATATAGATAATTTATATTTATAGTTAAAATTTACAAAGTTTGGCTCTCAAAACATAATTAAACAATTTAAACTGAAACATGAATATACACTTTAAAAAATTGAGGAGTATAAACAAGACATTTGTGCAGAAATGCATGTACTCAAAGAATTACTTGGATACTCCCTTTGTCCCACGTTAAATTACACATCAATTAGCATCACGCTTTTCAAAAAATCTATTTTACCGTTAATATATTTAACTAAGTATAATAACGACAAATAAAAAATTGATAGTTATAAATTACTTGTTACGACAAATTCAACTATATCACATCAGATAATGTTGTTACTCATATATCTAGTCATATATATAATTAATTTTTCATAAAGAATAGTGTTCAAAAAGGTTAAACTAGGACTGTGGGAGGGAGTATTAGTTTTACTATATATTTGCCCGTGCCTGGAGGAAACAATATAGCTGACAATGTATTTAAGACACTATATTTCATATCTCAGATTTCTTAAAGCTCCGATCAAAAACGGCATCCTATGCATTTGCATGAAATAAGCGATATTCCCTCGATCCAACAGTAATCTTCTAACTTAACTTTAACATTAATCTTCTAACTTAACTTTAACATTAATCTTCCTAACTTAACTTTAACATTAATCTTCCCAACTTAACTGTAAAAAATTTACTATATCAAATTTTAATTACTAATATATTATTTTGGGTATGTAAAATTTTTTGAATTTTTTAAAAAAATATATGTTCGACGAATCTAAACCATATTACATGATAGTAACCTTACATACATACATACATATATATACATATATATATATATATATATATTAAGAGAACTTAATGGTCTTATCAAAGTTGGTTTACTTTAACTTCTAAAAGTCAAACTAGAAATTGTGAGATGAAAGAAGTAAATGTTAAGTCAAATTCATTTTCTGCATTTTTACTGGTTATTACTTGCTCTATTACGATAAATATTATGAAATCATATGAATACAATTTAAATATAATGTGATATGGGCCCGAATGCCCCCCCAACCAGCAAAGTGAGTGGCCCAATAGCTCGAGGCCATCGTGAAGGAAACGGGAAGGTAACGAACAGGAAGTTATTTGGTCGCTCTTGTCACATATACCAAGGGACGCAACATGCGCAAGAGGTATGTTTTCAATTTATCAGACTGATGTGCACCATTCTGCATGCATTAGCCGATGCATTTATGACATTCATTATCATTTTTTGTTTGGTTGATTGCTAGTTTTAGTTAGGTTTGCACGACAAAGGATTTAGACGGCCATTATTGGTTTTCTTGTCTAAATCTCGAGTTTTGTAGACTTAATTGAAACTAATGGACACTTTGTATTCACGGGCACCTAGATCTTCCTCTTTGATCTCATTAGTAGGTTACTCAGAGTTCTTTTTCATTATCTTTTGTAGAAGGCCATCGGCGAGGGTGGTAGTAGATATTTGAAGGTCATTCGCAAGGATGGTAGAAGATATTGATGGTCATTTGCAAGGATGGTAGTAGATTGAATGCCACATACTCCAAAGCATGGTAGTAGATGGAATTGAGACCAAGAAAGGCGGATTCGAAGTTTAAGAAGGCCAAGGGAGAAACGAAGAGATCATTTTTTGAGGTTGCACGGAGTTCTAGGTAAAATCCGAGGAGAGTCAGCCCTTGAGGGTGTCACCATTGGATTCTTTTTCTTGATCGCTATAAAATCGACTACAAGAACTCCAAAATTGAACTAACAGTCACCCGTAACGGAGCAAAGAAGTCAGCCAACCGAACCAACCACAGCCGGCACGGACTGGATAAGGCCTGCACAAGGCCAAACCTAACAAGGCATGTACTAAGTGACATAGCACGTGTCAGGAAGCCTTGGCACGGCCTGTTCCACTCGACATAGGCCGTGCCATTTCCAGCACGGACGGTGCTCGTTTCTGCTAGTCGTGCACACCAAGTCACCTTTTCACTCCAAAAATCAGCTAAGTATGGATGGGGACATTCCCTTCTACATGGCCCATGCCATTTCAAGTCACAAGTTCCAAGACCAGGCCACGGGGTATGAAGAATGGCGTGGGATGGGCCGAGGTACTGAGCAAAATGAGGTTCCAGCCGACGGGGCGCGCCAAACCACGTAGGAACCGGATCAGAAGGTTTAAAAATGCAGTGTCAGCCGACGGTCCGCGCTGGCACGAGGGGAATGGCCCACGCCGCCATGAGACAGATGTCCCATTCCAAGGCAGGCGTGCAGCGCCGGCACGTGGGCCCCTTAGCAGGCACGGGCCATGTCACGCGTCATCCCTCGAGCCGATTGCGGCTGCAAGGTTTCTTGGCCATTTTAAACCTATTTTTAGGCCCAATTCCGTACTACTATATATATATGTATACTAGGGTTTATGTTTATGCTCATTTATAGACTTAAGAGTAGGCTAGAGAGAAAATACTCTTCGTTCTCTCTAGGTTCTTTTCTTTTCTTCTTTTAATTTTTTCTTTTGCCAAAAAGTATTGAATCCAATGAAATACTTTGGTTCAAATCTTCGGGAGTAGGGATCTAACTAGGGGATAATATTTGTATTCATGTGTTAATGTTCATTTTGTGAGATTTCTAGATTTATATATTTTTATGTGCTTTGTGATTATTATGTTGGCTTGTTTTTAATATTCTTGTGAATTGCATGATTGTCACACTTTGTTGGCACACAACTAAGTCTACTTTTATGTTGGTTCATTATTTATACCCCCCCCCCAGTTAAGGAAACCTAGATGCGCTTAGGGTGACGATAGGTCGGAACTGGGCGTGTGAAGACGGTTACCAATGTTAATCCTCTTGATCGCCCATCTCTAGTTAGCCAACCAAAGAGGTCCGAAGGGTTACGGGTAGAGATAGATTAGGTAGCAAACTAGGATTATCTCATTGAACCTCGAGCCATCGATAAGACGCCTGCTTCCTTTGCCTTTGTAGGCCTATGGGTAGTTTGCTGGTGGTGTTCCGTCCGGGACTTTATTGCATAGGGGAGAATCAAACCTATACAATAAGCCATTACCGTTGTTGCACTCTCCTAGTTACGGAGGTGAGGCTGATGGAAGATTTTATACGCGCACCTCTATGTGACAGATAGGGGAATGTTTTTACCATTATCCAAACCACGTGTCACACACTAGAATAGGGTTTAGTTCTTGAATTTGATGAAATCGATGAACAAAATGACATTGACCAAGTTATGCAAATATTCCCTGAGTGTTATTTTATATTGTTAATTCTCGTGATCAATTGCATGCAAGTAGCTGTTAGTACAAATTCCCCCCAATGACTGTTTTCGCAACACTATTTATTCCAAGCATGTGGTCGGATTGACGACCCGACCATGGTTGTATTTAGTTTATTATTAGATTCCTAACATCTTTGTGGATGACCCCGGTACTTGCCGCTATCTACCATTCTTAGAAGTATAGTAGTAGGAACGGGAGCAATATATAAATCATATCTTTGATCCCTAACAGTCATCCTCTCGAGTATTAGTTGATCTCCCTTGGTTAATAAATAAACGACGCTCGGGAGGGGGCGTGTCAAATTTTGGCATTGTTTCCAGGGATGTTAGTTTAATGGTCTAGTAGTGAACTTGCATAATGCGTTAATTGAGTAATTAGTGTTTTTTTTTGTTTTCGCTGTTGAACTTTCTTAGTAGTTTATGTTTACTTCTAACCCTTTTTTTCTAGTGTTGATTCAAGTTGGCCATTTTTTATTCCATCTTTATGGTACATACCGTGCCAAAAACTTTGGAGTTTTACATAGTCCAGCAGATTACACAGGTGGTAGGGGAAGAAGAAAGAGGAGATATAAGCAGGAAGTTCCACAAGAACCAATTTCGTAGTTGCAGAGAAAGAATAAATGGCGAATGATAACCGCATTTTGAGAGAGTTGATGGCACCAAATTTGGAGAATCAACCACTTTGCATCATTTTCCCACCCTTTCCACCCAATGTGACATGTGAACTCAAGAGAGGTATTATTCTGTTGTGCGGAATACCGAGAAAGAACAAGCAAGGGAAATAAAAGCAAAAGACAAAACACCAGATTTTACGTGGTTCACCAATTTGGCTACATCCACGGCCGACCAAGATCGG
>JAULKM010160592.1:0-16461 GCA_032355605.1 Rubia tinctorum | reverse complement strand
TGAGTTGGGCGAGATCCTCAAATAAATAAAGATCCGATTTTCCGCAATCCAGAGTCTTCGCAAGGAGATTCATATCACATCTCATTTGTACCGCCATTCTAAATCACCTTCTTTGCTTAAAATAATGATCCATAGTACATCCCCTCACCCATATGAATCAATTAGTTCATTTAAATCTCTCAAAAACATTCATTCTCACTCCCTCTTGGTGAAACTAAAAAAATGGAGCATTTTTTCTCAAAAATTAGTATTTTTTTCTCAAAAATTAGCATTTTTTCTCAAAAATTTGCATTTTTCTCAAAAATTAGCATTTTTTCTTCTTCTTGTGTGGATTCATCATCTCTTGGCTTCAAATTATAGGTAATTTTTTGAGCTTTATGTTTAATTGATTTATTTAGCATGATGACGATGTGATGAGGAGCTTGAAACTTGAAAAAAGTGTTGAAATGTTTTCTGGAATGTTTTTAGCTATGTGAATAATCTTGTGTTGAACTGAGTGTGGGGGGAGCATTGTACATATGCTTTGATGATATGATCTTCATTTTACATGGTGGTTTATAAGGGATGACTCTTGATTGCATGATCTTATTGATGTGATACTATGATTTGTCATGAGTTTGTTGTTTAGGGAGAATGTTTCTTGATTGAATAGCCTTTATGTTGAGATAACATGCTTTGGATTGTTTTAGCTATTTAGGAAGAAGTGTTCTTCTTGAATGATAAATGATGCATGCCTTTTAATATTCTTGCTTTACTACCTTCTTCTTGTAGTGATAGGATGGCTCCAGATTGAGATAGGTAAAAAAAAAGAACAACTTCCCAGGGTAAAAAAGGGAAGAAACCGGCCAAGGTTGGGAGACGAGAGCAGGAGAATTCCCTTCCTCCTAAACCTGCTTGTGTTGTTGACCAGTTTATGGGGTTGACCACCATTTCTAAGAGTGCATCCCAGACAAGCATTCCAAGACTTATATATGGTGGACTTTGGAATTTTTGGCAACCTTGGAGCAACCAAAGGACAGTGAAGGAGGGAGAAACATCCATTTCCACTTGGATGATAAGGAGTACACTAGGTCGCATTAGGACATTGCCCAAGCATTCGGGTGGAAGTATGGGAAGGAGATTATGAGGACACACCAGCAAGGCCTTCCATTTTCATTGAGAAATTTTTGGAGAATTCTTTCGGGCATGGAGAGGAAGCATCTTTGAAATAGCACCAATATTGTCCATATGGCATTCTGATATATCCAACAATTATTGTTCATGGGGGTATTCTGTCACGGGGAGCTTTCACAGTGTCCCAGTTCGAATGTCTAAGTTCTTTGGGCGATGAATCTGGAGGGGAATTTATACCCCAACATGGTGGAGGCTTTCGTGGAGGAATGCATTTCCATAGGGAATAAGAAAGTTGGCAAAATATCTATGGATGGCATGGCCGGATTCTTAGCCCAACACTTGGTCCATTCAGTTCCTTCTCCATTTACATTGGCAAATGTGAGTCGTTAGGGGATACGATACACAATAGATAAGTTGGCTGCTCCACGGTGTGCAATTTCATGATCATTCCATAGCTGGTGCGCATATCAATCGACCAGGATAAGGTGTTAGAGGATTTATTTCTAGCCCCCTATCCGAGGTTTGAGAAGAATTTCTACAGAGTCCTATCAAACCTGGATATAGACGTCGAGGATGACGATGACGAGACTCCATCTAGAGAACCACCTAGTCGCATTCGGCTACTCGAGGATTTCCTTGACCAATTTGCATATTTGGGGAACAAATTATGAATTCTACCTGACTTAGACTAGGCTAAGCTCTATGGAGGGGACCATGCATGTTTGGGGGTCTAGGTTGGGCTCCATCGGGTGGGAAATGAAGGAGGAGTTTTCTATTGTGGATGAGAGGGCAGATGTCCAAGAAGAAGCCATTGAGAAATTGATCGAGAGATTCTACATATCAAGGCTCGATGGTTTTCAGGATGTCATTCTTATCGAGAGGCAAGAAATGTGAAAAGAGGAGAGAAGAAGGGGCATCAGACACGACACTTGAGGAGGGACTCTTCCACTACTTTTCTCTTTTCCACTCATGGTTTTTATTATTTCATTGCATTGGGGATAATGCAAAGTTCAAGTGTGGGGGAGGGAGTAGTGAAACACTTAAGATTTTTTCATCTATGGATTCCTTTGCGTTTTTGTTGTTTTGTTGATGTTTTTGGTGTTATCTTTGGTTTTGGGAAGTTTGGTTAAGTTTTTGGTGGTGTGATCTTTACGGTGCTATCACTTTGTTTTTGTTGGGGAATGCTTCGGGTTGAAACTCTTTTGGTGGTGTAATTTTTTGTTTTTCATTTTCTTTTTGTAGTATGAAGCCCACCTTTGGGGCATTTTGTGCTACACAAAAAGAATTGAAAAAACGGCAGCTAAGGTTGAAACCTGAAAGTGTGACTTAGGAAAAAATGGGAAGAAAGCCCGGATAGGTTGAAAGACTTAGGTAAAAATGAGAGGCTAGGCCCGACTAGGTTGGGAAATCTATGAAAAAATGAGTGGCTATGTGGAAAAAGGTGAGAGGTGAGCTCAACATGTGTGAATGGTATGATGAAAACCCAAAAAGGCTCATAGGAAAAATCATAGAAATTGATAGGAATTGGAAACGGAATTTGAACATCTTTTGGCAATATTTGGAAATTTCTACATCAACATCTCTTGGATTGTCGTCGGTGAATTCTTCGGTAGATTAAGCTAGTTTAGCACTTATCATTCTACTTTGCCTTTTTTCAACTTTTTTCTTTTATGTAGTTTTGTTGGATAAGTTACTTTAGCATCTTCAGGGAGAGTGAGAGTTGTGAGATTCTTACAATCTTTGGGGGAACTAGGGTAACTTAGTAATAATTTGAATGTGTTGGTTAACTTATCTCTGCATGCTACATTCCTCTTGGATATTTTCTCATTTTTGTTTACTCGGGACGAGTAAAGGTTTAAGTTTGGGGGGGGGGATTGATTTACACCTTTATACATGAATTAACAAATGCATTCAACACACTTCTTATCATGTTTTCTTTGGTTGATTGCTAGTTTTAGTTAGGTTTACTGGACAAAGGGTTTAGATGACTATTATTGGTTTTCTTGTCTAAATCCCGACTTTTGTAGACTTAATTGAAGATAATGGAAACTTTGTATCACGGGTACCTAGATTATCCTTTGTGATCTTACAAGTAGGTTGCTTGTGAGTACTTTTTCATCATTACTTTTTCACAGGCCATCCGCAAGGGTGGTAAAAGATATTTGACGGTCATTCGCAAAGATGGTAGAAGATATCGAATCTCATTCACAAGGATGGTAGTAGATTGAAAGCACAAAATTCAGAGTGTGAAAGTAGATGGAATTGAACCCGGAAAAGGCAGATTTGAAGTTCAAGAAGACCAAGAATGAGAGTCAAAGAAGCGGAGGAATTGTAATCCGAGAGTTGAATGGAGTATGATCTGAGAAGAATCAGTCTTTGTAGTTGGACATGTTGGATTCGTCTTCTCGAGCAGCATAAAATCTTCTACAAGAACTCTCAAATTGGATAAGTTGTTCATCTGTAGCAGTGCAAATAAATAAGGCGACTAGCCAACCAACCGTCCAACATGATCCGTGCACAGAGCTTACACTAGCCATGCATGGTCCATGCAAATGGCTAGCACAATCCATGAAAATTTTACACAGTCCGTGCAAAGGGCTTTTCACGGACCGTGCATGCCGCTACACCAGTGCCTCAAAATCACTCCCAAATGGCTAAGTGTGGTCACAGACCATCTTATTTTTCCCGGAATGTGCCATTATAAGTCCCAAAAGTGAATACTAGCCCACGGGGTGTGAAAAAATAGCACATGTCGAGCAAATTTTCTGAGCAAAAAGTCCTTATAGACGATGGGCTGAGCAAATCATAAGTTCCGGATCAAGCACTAGCCCACGACCCGTGCAGATTCATGCGGGCCACCTTGCATAAGGCTGCATGGACTATGTTAGCCTGGCGCTCACCCTTGTATGAGGCTGCACGGCCCATGTCAATCCATGCGGACTACCCTGCATGAGGCTGCATAGTACATTTACAAGAGCCTGCAGGGATTGTGCCTTTTGCCACTTGCCACAAATATTGCACCTGTTAGGTTTTTTTTGACCATTTTGGGGGCCTTTTCAATGCCCTATTCCCTTTTACTATATATATGGACCTTTGTCTACTAGGGTTTAAGTTTATGCCCATTTTTCAACTTCAGGCGTAGGCTAGAGAGAGAAAATACTCTTCTTTCTCACTAAGTTTTTTTCTTTCTTTCATCTCTTTATTTTTATTTTGCCCAAAAGTGTTGAATCCAATGAAATACTTGGGTTCAATGCTTATGGAGTATATAATTACCTTGGGAATTATAGTTATGTTTGATGTGAAACTTTATGCATACGTTAGCCAATGCATTTGACACATTTATTCTCATTTTTTGTTTGGTTAATTGCTAGTTTTAGTTAGGTTTACACGCAAAGGGTTTAAACGGCCATTATTAGATTTCTTGTCTAAATCCCAAGTTTTGTAGACTTAATTTAAGCTAATGGACACTTGTATTCATGAGCACCTAGATATTCCTTTGTAATCTCATTAGTAGTTTGCTTGTGAGTACTCTTTCATCATTTTTTTTGTAGAAGGCCAACTGCGAGAGTGGTAGAAGATATTTGAAGGCCATTCGCAAGGATGGTAGAAGATATTGAAGGCCATTCAAAAGGATGGTAGTATATTGAAGGCCACGGACTCCAAAGTGTGTTAGTAGATGGAATTAAGCCCAGGATAGGCGGATTCGAAGTTCAAGAAGGCCAAGGAAGAAGCGAAGGAATTGTTGTCCGAGAGTTGCACATAATTTTAAGAATGATCCGAGAAGAATCAGACCTTGAAGATGGAACCATTGGATTCGTATTTTTGAGAAATATGAAATCAACTATAAGAACTCTCAAATCAGTTCAGTGGTTCTTCCATAACAGATCAAACAAGTCAGCTGGCTAAACAAGCCAAAGCCAGCATGGGGCTCAGCACGAGGCCAACCCAACTGGCATAAAGGCAGCCTAGCACAGCCTATATCAGCTCTCAGTGTAGACCGTTCCACGAAACATAGGCCGTAACAGAGGCCTCCAATATGAACCGTGCTAACCGGGTTGCCCATGTCCCATGTCTTCGATCCACTCCAAAATTCGGCTAAGTATGAGCACGGGTTGTTCCGTTTCTCCCGGTCGACATCATTTCAAGTCACTTATGCAAATAATAGCCCATGAGGTGTGAATAATGACATGGCCCATGTCATTTTAATGAGTAAAACAAAGTTCCAGCAGACGGGCCGCGCCAAACGACATGGGATGCGCTCTCAGAAGATAAAAAATAGACTTCCAACTGGAGGTCCATCCCGTGTGACACGGGCCGTGCCAGTACGAGACATACAATGCATGCCAAACCAATCAGGTTACGACTACATAAGGCCATGGGCTGTGTCACGTCTAGCGGCCCACGCCAGCACGAAGGTTCTCTGGCTGGCACCGACCTTACCACACGCCACTGCCCATTTCGTTTGCGTCTGCTAGGGTTTTGTCCTATTTTTGGGTATTTTTCATGGTCCAATTCCTTACTAATATATATGGACCCTTGTCTACTAGGGTTTAAGTTTTTTCCCGCTTTTCATCTTTAAGAGTAGGCTAGAGAGAGAAAATACTCTTTCTTCTCTCTAGCTTATTTTTCTTTCTTTTCTTTATTTTTATTTTGCCCAAAAGTGTTGAATCCAATGCAATACTTAGGTTCTTTACTTAGGGAGTAGGTAATTAACTTGGGGATCATATTTGTATTCACGAATTAATGTTTATTTTTTGAGATTTCTTAGATTAACCTATTTCTATGTGTTTTGTGATATTATGTTGGCTTGTTCTTAATATTCTTGTGAATTGCATGATTGTCACACTTAGTTAGCACACACAAAATTCTACTTTCATGTTTCCGCAATATTGATACCCTTTGGGGAGGGAAACCTAGATGCGCTTGAGGTAATGATGGGTCCGGATCCAGGTGGGTGTGTTCACGTAGGTTTACGTTGTTAACAATACAATCGACCATGTACTAGTAAGCCGAAAAGGTTGTCTAAAGGGAAGTGGGTAGAGATAGCTAGAGTAGAAAACTAGGGTTAGCTTTGCAACCCTAGAGCCATAGATAAGGTGCTTCATCCCTTTTGTCTTTATAGACCTAGAGATAAGTATTCGTGGTGTAGTGCCTAGGACGTAATCGTATGAGGAAGATTAAGATATGCACGGAAGGCACGACCATCGTTGCACTCCCCTGATTGCGGAGGCGGTGCTGATGGAAGATTAGTGCGAACCCTACATGACAGGTATGGGGAAGTATTGACCATCAACCACACCACGTGTCATAAACACTAGAATAGTCTTATAGTTGCATGTGATGAAATCGATGATCAAAATGACATTAATCATGTTACGCAGATATCCCCCGAGTGCTAGTTTATATAGTTTGTTCTCACGATTAATTGCATGCTATTAGTTTTAGTTATAACCCCCAATGATATTTTTACTAACAATGATTATTCCTAACATGAGTTAGATTGATGATCCGATCACGTTTGTGCGTAGTTGATTATTAGATTCCTAAAATATATTTGTACGACCCTGATACATGCCACTATCTACCAGTCTTAGTAGCGTAGTAGTAGGAAGGGGAGTAACAATAAAAATTTCATCTTTGACCCTTAATACTCGACAGTTTCCTCTCAGTTTTAAATTGGTCGGTGGATCTCCCGCTGGTTGATTAATTTAGCAATGCCGGGAGGGGGTAGGTCAAATTTTGGCACCATTTTTAGGAGTGATTGGTTTAAAGATCTAGTAGTTAACTTGCACATCGTGTTAGTTGAGTAGTTATTGTTATTTTTGTTATTTTTGTTGGTTTTTGCTGTTGAACTTTCTTGTTAGTATCCGGTTACTTCTAACCTTTTTTACTAGTGCTATTTTTAGTTGGCTACTTTTTATTCCCAGTTTATGGTACACACCTATACACTAATTTGGGAGTTATACATTATCCAACGGAATACACAGGTGGTGGAAGAAGAGATCTAGGCCGAAAATTGCACAAGAACCAATTTCGGTAGTTGTAGAGAGCAAAGAAATGGCAGAGGATAACTACACTTTGTGGGATTTGATGGATCCATATTTGGAGAATCAAACCCTTTGCATCATCTTCCCACCCTTGTCACCCAAAGTGACGTGTGAACTCAAGAGCAGTATGATCCATTGCTTGCTGACGTTCTATGGAATGACCAGTGAAGATCTGAATAAGCATCTTTCGGAACTCCACCTAGTTTGTACCAGCATGAAGCCAATAGGAGTCTTGGTGGAAGATTACAATTTGAGGGCATTTCCTTCTTCACTTAGGGATGTGGCTAAAGATTGGTTGGAATACCTTCCACCCGGTTGCATCACCTCCGGGATAGACATGAAGTGTAGATTCCTCAAGAAATACTTCCCAACTTCAAAGTACACGGGTTGAAGAAGAAGATCTCCAATAACTCACAGTTCGCTAATGAATCCCTTTACGAATATTGGGAACGGTTAAAGAGGTTATTAGAAACCTATCCATATCATCCATTCAAGGAGAGAGATCTAGTCTACTATTTATTCTATGGGTTGTGTAATGATGACATGCATATGGTGAACGCCGCTTGCAACTGTTTAATCACCAATAAGAACCCAAGGGTACAAGGCAAACGGTACAAGGTAGTTTGGTACAAGATCTATGGTGAAGCCCATGGATGAACCATCTCAATACCCTAATCTAGAGGAGAAAGTCCAAACTCTCACTCCCATGATGAAAGAGTTCCGGAAAAGAGGAGTTCAACAAGTGAAAGAGTGCGGCATCTGTAGTCATGATCATCTCAAAAAAAATTTCCCTCAAGTGGTGGAATATTTGGAGGAAGTTAAGGTGTTGGATTTTAACAATGGAGGAAATAGGCCATAGTTTGGTAGGGGGCCACAACTAGGGTTCCGAGGGAACCAAGGCGGAGAAAGGAAAGATCCCTATGAGAACACCTTCAACCCAAGGTACCGCGACCACCACAACTTTCGTTGGCTTGAGAAAAAACCAAGTACAAGGGTACAACTGAGGCAAAAAGGTCCATCCCAACCCTATCCAAGGGTAGAAGGTTCCTTCCAAAATAACGCCTCACTCTATAAGTCGGATTAAGAAGAAATCCTTGAAGCAACCTCTCGATTGGCTTAGAATAAAGATGTCTTCGCGGAGCGCACAAGGCAAGAGATTGAAGATCTCGGGACTAGGGCATTTTCAAGCATAAAAAAATCTTGAAATTCAAGTTAGAAAACTTTCCACCTCGGCGAGCCGACTTGAAGCCAAATATTCCGGCAAGCTTTCTTCCCAACCAGAGATCACTTCAAGGAATGTGAGCGCTTTCAAGCTAAGAAGCAGGAACGAGGTGTATGAGCCTGAGAAGGAAATCTTACAAGAGGATGACTTGATTGTGGAGAGTAACAAAACTAAATTTTAGGAGCAAAATTGGTTGTGGAGGAGGAAACCCATCTAGAAGCTTCCAACACCCGAGACGAGGGTGAATTTTCCACCACCTTTCCCTAGTGTACTCAGGGGAAGGCTGAAGGTGGCAAAAAATAATGAGCACATCCATAAAATCTTCGAGAAGGCTGAGGTTAGTGTTCCACTCTTGGATTTTATTGAGCATATACCTTCTTATTATAAATTCTTAAAAGTTTAATGCATCAAAAAGAGGAACAAACCACCTAGAAAGTTAGGAAAATTGAAAGTAGGGGGAGTTACTACTATAAATCATAGAAATTTCCCCAAAAAATTTGATAACCCAGGCAATTTTTCAATTCATATTTCTTTAGGTGGTATATTGGTGAAGAATTCTAGAGAAACTAGGGTAATTGTTCAAATGACCGATCACTCCCAAGCTAATCCTCGGGGTCTAGTAAAGGATGTGATGGTTCAAGTTGGCGATTTGGTGTTTCCGGAGGACTTCTATGTCCTTGATGTTGTGCACGATTGTGGTGCACCCTCAATTTTATTGGGGAGACCTTTTCTTAAAACATCAAAGACTAAGATTGATGTTCATTCGTGACACAACCTTAGAGGATGACATGGATTGGGTACATTTTGATATTTATAAATCTAAGCATAATTCACCTAATCCCTCTCTAGTGTGTAAAGGCATAACCTTACGTGAAGAACTTGCTCAATGTTAAAAATGTTTCCTGATTGAAAATGTTAAATGCCTAAATGAGATTCTTGAAGATGAGGAGGTATTACCCGACATGGAAACCTTACATGCTCTATCTTGTATGAATGAACTTTGTAATGATACACTAGTTAATGAACATGTATCTTCTAGTGTGATTAAAGATGCTCTACCTTCGACATTTCAGACTAACTTACAAAGGAAAAAGAAACGAGTTAAGGAATTAACCACTCCTAAACCCCGGCCCATTCTAAAAATCAACAAGATTGTATCTATGATTGAGAAAGATGGAAATGTTTCGTATGTTCGCCAAAGGTAAAGGGTAAGCCTAAGGTAATGTGATGACCCGTCCACAAGGACGCAGTTGTTGGTGGTGTCAAGGATTGAGATTTTGGTGACCCATCAAACCGTTCTTGTTAGTTTTTTTAAATGCATGGAATAATAAGTTGTGAGAATGACAATAAAAATAGGTGCTTTATATAAGTGGTTTTAAAAAAAATCTTGTGAAATTTTAGGAGTGTATTAGTTTTTTAGTGGTTTTTTTTTTCAAGAAAATTCAGTCATCAATTTTGTTTGGAACAATACTACCCTTGGTTTTTAGTATTCTTGGATGCAGGTATTTCATGAAAAAGTTAGAAGGGAACAAGGCAAAAAGGCCTCGTTCCAGGAAGCCCAACACGGCCCGTGCCACTGCTCAGTATGAACCGTTCTAAGCAACACAGGCCGTGCCAAGAAACACGGGCTGTGCTAGAGCCCATCAGCACGAGGGTGACAAGACCGATATGAAGGCAATCAACACATGCTGGTATGAGGCTGGCATGCGCCAGCACGAGGTGTACCGGCACCGGCAAGAGGCTGGCACACCCAACATGAGCCCTTATGAGGTGGAACGGATGCCATGTGTCGGCACAGATCAACCCTAGGGATTTGTACTGCCCACCCAACCAGACCAATCAAAACCGATCCTAAACACTATTAACACCCCCCTTCATGCCAGCCTTCCTCACTTCATCACCATCTCTTTTCTTCCTCTCAATCAAGCCTATACTTCCCCTCACACTCTTTTGACCATAACTTCCTTAATTTTCATCCGATCCACCCCCGCTTGGTACCAAAATATTTTTCTTTCCGAGCCCTATCCATGCCACTAATATCTAGACTAAGAAAATTCATGGTCTTCCCTAAAAATTCAAAGACCAATTCGGCATTGAGTTTCATCCTAAAAACTCAATTTTTGGTCCATTCCGAGTGTTTGAGCTGCTTCAACTTAATCTAGGAGGAGTTCTGCACATTCCTCAAGCAAATATTTCACCACACTCTCCATTTGAGATACTTGGCCGAGCTCTTTTGAATATTTGGAGAAGTTGGAGTTGTGAATTTTTTGTGGTTTGTTATTTGCATGCTTGAAGTCTTGGGTGGTTAGTGTTGTTGGTAAAATTATTTTGGAAGTTGTTATTCTATGTGGGGGTATTTGGTGAAAATTTTCTGTACATTCTCTGTTGTTAGTTTCTATTCTCTCTATATTCATCATGTATCGTAGACAGAGAGGGGAGCCTAGTGTATCCTTTATGGGATTTACCTCCCGCGCTTGGGTAGAAAAGGAAAGGTGGGGATGCCTAGTAGGACACCCTATTTAAGAGACAAATTTTGTAGACGAAGAGACCCTTAAGGATCTCAAACTCTACAAACCCGTCAGGGTCATACTAGGGAGGATTAGCATAAAGGAATTCACTACAGTGTCAGCCCCCACCTACACAAGGTATACCCTGGAATTTCTGTCTACTTTCACTAAGGAGAACAACAAGAAAATAGGGAGATTTGTGAGATTTCACTTGGGAGATGTGCCCCGTGGGCTGACATATGCTCAGCTGGTGGACATCTTCAAATGGAAGCTGCAGAGAGATATGCGGGGATACAATGATTCAAGCAATGGTTTCGAGTTGTTTGCATTTTGGGCCACCATCACCTGACAACTGCGGGGAACGAGAGAAAGAAAAGTTACATAGTGCACTCAGAAATAAGGTATGTGGCCAAACTATTAAGTGTGGTGGTTAGTTGTCACGAGGAGACCACCACTACTACTGAGAAGGATTGTAGGAGGCTTTGGTCAATTTGCACGGGGAGGGGTTTCCCCGATCTCTTTGATAATTTTATCAATCACTGCAACAATTGGTAGTATGATCTAGCTTTTGGTAGATCACTATCACCTTCTTGTGAGTGAGGATATGAGGGAAAACCCACAATCTCCTTTTACACTCACTCTACCTGTCATGGAGGAATCAAGGTTCATACAGGAAGAGAATGGGGTTTTCTTCTGGATGTACAAGAGAAAGAAGTTCATTATATTTCCCTAGCATGCGAGGACCGCTTGAGTAAGAAGTTTAAGATGCAGGATTTGATTGACCCGCCCCCTCCCGAGCGTCTTTTAAAAACATGAGAGGGGGACTGTTAGGGATTAAAGATAGAACTTGTAATGTTTCTCTCATTCCTACTACCAATAATGGTAGATAGTGGCAAGTACCAGGGTCGTCCACAAAAATGTTAGGAATCTAATAATTAAACTAAGTACAACCATGATCGGGTCGTCAATCCGACCACGTGTTAGGAATAAATAGTATTGTGAAAACAATCATTGTGGGGGAGTTTATACTTACAACTACTAACATGCAAATGATCACGAGAATAAATATTTATAAACTAACACCCGGGGAATATTTGCGTAACATGATTAATGTCATTTTTATCATGGATTTCATCACATACATGAACTACACCTTATTCTAGTGTTTGTATTACATAGTGCGAATAATGATAAAAAATTCCTCCTATCTGTAACATAGGGGTGCATTTAATAAATCTTCCATCAGCCTAGCCTCCGTAACTAGGAGAGTGCAACAACGACAATGGCTCATTGTGCAGGTATGATTCTCCCCCGTGCGATTAAGTCTCAGATGGAACAATACGAACGCACTACCCTTATGCCTACACCAGCAAAAGAAGTATGTATCTTATCGATGACTCTAGGATTACAAAGGTAACTCTAGCTTGCTATGACCCGCCCCCTCTCGAGCGTCGTTAAAAACATGAGAGGAGGCTATCAAAGCTATTAAGGGTCAAAGATATTATTTAATTTTACTCCCATTCCTACTACTACACTATTAAGAATTGTAGATAGTGGCAAGTACCAGGATCATCCATAGAGATGTTAGGAATCTAATAATCAACTAAACACAACTGTGGACGGGACGTCAATCCGACCATGTGTTAGGAATAAACAGTATTGTAAAAACAGTCATTGGGGGGAGTTTGTACTAAAAACTACTAGCATGTAATTGATAACGAGAATAAACAATATAAACTAACACTCAGGGAATATTTGCTTAACATGGTTAATGTCATTTCATTCATCAAGTTCATCAAATACAAGAACTAGACCCTATTCTAGTGTGTGTGACACGTGGTGCGGACAATGGTAAAAAATTTCTCCTACTTGTTACATTGAGGGGCGTGTGTAAAATCTTCCATCAGTCTCGCCTTCGCAGCTAGGAGAGTGCAAAATGGCAATGGCGGCAAGTCTGATTCTCCTCGGTGTAATTAAGTATCGGGAAAACACCACAAACAAACTACCCCTAGGCCTACAAAGGAAAAGGAAGTAGGCATCTTATCGATGGCTTTAGAATCAACAAGATAATCCCAGATTAATACCTAATCTATCTCTACCGGTAACCCTTTAGACCTCTTTGGTCGGCTAACTAAAGCATGGTCGATCGTGACGATTAACAACGATAACCTTCGTGCACACACCCAGTTCCAGACTATTGTCACCCTAAGCACATCTAGGTTTCCTTTCCAGGGGGGGGGGGGTAGCAAAAGTGCACGAACATTAAAGTACACTTATTTGTGTGCCAAAAAAGTTTACCAATCATGCAATTCACAAGAATATTAAGAAAAAGCCAAAATAATAATCACAAAACACATAAAAATAGGTAGACCTAGAAATCTCACAAAATGAACATTAACTCATGAATACAAATATTATCCTCAACTTAGATCCCTACTCCCTAAGCATCGAATCCAAGTATTTCATTAGATTCAACATTTTTGGGCAAAAGAAAAATAGAAAACTGAAATGAAAAGAACCTAGAGAGAAGGAAGAATATCTTCTGTCTCTAGTCAACTCTTAAGATCTAAAAATGAGCACAAAATTAAACCCTAGTAGACATAGGTCCACACATATATATATATAGTAGTAGGGAATTAGTCCTAAAAATAAGCTCAAAAATGGTCAAAAACCCTAGAAACCGCAACCAGCGTGGGGAGGTGGCACGTGGCATAATCAATGTCGGCTGAGGGGTTCTCATGCTGGCGTGGAACGCCAACCTTGGTACGGGCCATAGCTTTGTGGGCTGGTTTTAGGATTCTCCCTACTTAGCCAACTTTTTGAGTGAAAAGGTGACTTGGAGTGCACGGCCTGCCTAAATGGGCACCGTCCATGTTGGAAATTGGCACGGCCACTGTTGGGTGGAACATGATGTGCCAAGGCTTCTTGACACTTGCCGTGTCATTTGGTATGGGATGTGCTAGGTTTAGCCTCGTGCTGGCCTTCTACGGTCCATGCCGGCCGTGGCTGGTCTGGCCGGCTGACTTTTTTGCTCCATTACTGGTGAACCGTTGATCCAATTTGGGAAGTCTTATAGTTGATGTTATCATGCTCAATGATCACATCCTCTATGGTTGATTCTACATGGATTTTTCCTATAACTCCGTGCAACCATAAACAACGATCCTCCGTTTCTTCCTTAGCCTTCTTGAACTTTGAATCCGCCTTTCTTGGTTCCAATTCATATACTACCACGATTTGGAGCCTTCAATCTACTACTGCCCTTGTGAATGACCTTCGATATATTCTACCACCCTTGTGGGTGACGTTCAAATATATACTACCACCCTCGGGAATTGCCTTCTACAAAAGATAATGAAAAAGCATTCACAAGCAACATACTAATGAGATCAAACAGGAATATCTAGGTGCCCATGAATACAAAGTGTCCATTAGCTTTAATTAAGTATACAAAATTCAGTATTTAGACAAAAAAACCAATAATGGTCGTCTAAACCCTTTGTCGTCGAAACCTAACTAAAACTAGCAATCAGCCAAACAAAACATGATCATAAATGTGTTAAATGTATAGGATAACGCATGCATAATGGTGCATATTATGCTACTTTAGCTACCTCTACCTGCAACCCTTCAGATCAAATAGTCAGCTAACTAGATTATAGTCTATCGTAACGTTAAGAACGACAACCTACGTGCACACACCCACATGGTTCCGAACCCATCGTTAACCCAAGCGCATCTACATTTTCTTCCCCCTGGGGGGGGGGGGGAGGGGTGGAAATAGTGCAACAACATGAAAGTATACTTTGGTTTGTGCGAACTAAGTGTGAGAATCATGCAGTTCAAAAGAATATTAAGAACAAGCCTACATAATAATACAAAAGCACATAGAAATAGGCCGATCCATGAAATCTTACAATATTAACATTAAAACATGAATACAAATAGTATCCCAAAGTAATATCCCTACTCCCTAAGCATTGAACCCAAGTATTTCATTGGATTCAACACTCTTGGGCAAAAGAAAAATAAAAAGGTGAAAAGAAAAGAATCTAGAGAGAAGGAAGAGTATTTTCTCTCTCTAACCTACTCTTGAGATCTAAAAATGAGACTAAATTTAAACCCTAGTAGACATAGGTCCATACATATAGTAATAGGAAATTGGACATAAAAATAGGCCTAAAACCGACCAAAACCCCTAGAACTGTGACCGACACTGGGAGTGAGATCTGGCACGGGCCGTGCTGGTCGAGACCCCCCTCGTGCTGATATAGGATGCCGATCTTATCATGGGCTGATGTCTCATGATGGCACGTGCTAGCTTGTGCTGGCGTGACCTATGCCAACCGGCACGGGCTGTCAGCCAGCACTCCATTTTTGCACCTTCTGATTCGCGTCCCACGTTGTTTGGCTTGCCCCATCGGCTGGAACCTCATTTTACTTAGTATCCTGGCATGAGACGTATTGTTCTTCGCACCCCATATATTGGTCTTGACATTGGTGGCTTGAAATGTTAGAGACCGTGTGAAACGGGATGTTCCACGCCTATATATAGCCAAATTTTGATTGAAAAGAGGACATCAGGCACACGTCTAAGACGAGATGGCACGACACATGCCAGGGCTTGGCAGGAATTATGCTGGACTCCTGGCATGGGCTATCTTGAGTGATATGTGCCATCCTAGGTGAGGCCATCGTGCCAACCTAGTGCGGTCCGTGTTGGTCCATCCTGGTCGTTGCTGATCCGGTCGGCTGACTTGCTTGCCTCATTACAGGTGAACCGTTGGTCTGATTTGGGAGTTCTTGCAGTCAATTTTATAGCACTCAAGAAGACAAATCTAATGGTGTCACCCACGAGGCTGATTCTTATTGCATCTTTCCCAGAACTCCATGCAACTTTCGACAACGATCCCTCCGTTTCTTCTTTGGCCTTCTTGAACTTCAAATCCGCCTTGCTTGGGCTCAATTTCATCTACTACCATGTTTTAGAGTATTTGGCCTTCAATCTAATACCATCCTTGCAAATAGTCTTCGATATCTTTTACCATCCTCGTGAATTACCTTCAAATATCTTCTACCACCCTCGCATATGGCTTCCACAAAAAGATGAAAAACAATTACTCACGAGCAACCTACTAATGGGATAAAAAATAAATATCTTGGTGCCCGTGAATAAAAAGTGTCTATTAGTTTCAATTAATTCTACAAAACTTGGGATTTAGAGAATAAAACCAATAATGGCCATCTAAACCCTTTGTAGTGTAAACCTAACTAAAATTAGCAATCAACCAAAAAAAGACGATAATAAATGTGTCAAATTCATTGGCTAATGCATGCATAAAGGTGATACTTACTCCAAACTTCTTACTTCCTGATGAGACGTCAAATGCATGTATTTTCCGAAGCATTTAACATCTCTTTAGTTATATTTTTGTTGGAAGATTGCTAGATTTAGGTAGGTTTACATCATAATGGGTTTAGATAATCGTTTTCGGTTTTCGTATCTAAATCCTTTATTTTGTAACCTAGTTTGAGTCTAATGGATTTTTGGTCCTTACGAGCATCTAGATTC
>JAULKM010160571.1:0-16462 GCA_032355605.1 Rubia tinctorum | reverse complement strand
TAGTTTTTGTTATGCCATATGCATTCTATGTAATTTTTATCATGTAATTCTTGAAGAGAATTGTTTTGGCTTTTGGCTTTACAGATTCAATAAATACAAGGGTTCATTTTGCACATTAATAATAGGTTCATGGAATACTGAAATACTAACCATCGTCCAAGTTCTCTCTATGCTTATGTAAAACCTCCAGAGGCCTTAACTGGATCTCGTCTTGGGGAAAAGTTATTTCTTTTGTCAAGCAGCTAATTTTCTTGAGGCTCAGATATAGCTGTGACCATTTCTTTACTGTACAGTATGCAGTACACTATTTGGTCAGTATGTAATCTTTTAGCCTTTAAGCTTAGAAGTGTTGAACTGGATCACACTGCCCTAAATATTGATTTCAGGGTCAGATTTATTGGACTGTTTCAATTCTTGCTTTGTAATACAAACTAACTTCTTACAGTTTCAGCAGATATTTTTTGTTTTTGTTATTGTTAGTTTCAGGACTTGATTTTTATGGGATTTTGGGACACATGAGGAAGAAATTTTGCCTTTTTTCTGATCTTCAGCTTGCAGCTTTTGCATGTTCTTTCACAAACAGATAGTGCAGATGGTAAGTAACTGAGTATATCAGTATGTGTCACTTTTTTATCAAGATTTCATCATCTATACCTGTTTTAAAATTTTGTTTTTCAACAGAATTGGTTTTTGTTTCTCTCTTCAGTCATTTCATTCATAGACTTTGTAGTTTGGTTTAGATGTTGTCTTTGATATCCCAAAATATACTTTTTGAGCAGTTAAAAAATGGGCTAACAAATGCATTGCAGAAGAGGAGAAAGAAAAAGAAAAAAAAAGAGAGAGAGAGAGAGAAAGGACTTGCTTCTTGCTGCACTTCCAGGAAGCTCATACCATGTACATATGTACTGGTGTGATCAAAAGGATGCTGAGATTGAACACTGCCTCCTTGCTGTGACTAATCATGCGAGGCATTCATCTGTTCAGGTTCAGTTGAGACTGAGAAAGACCTTGGAACATTGTGATCAGGTTGCCACAATTCTGTAGATTGAAAAGTGAGTGTACTATCAGAGGCTGCCCATGGAGTTATGACTGAGAAAGACCTTGGACTGGAGCAGTAAATTAAGCAGTGAATTTGGCATCAACATGAAACCTTTTAATTACGAATGCTGGAGAAATGTAAAACCCGTGACCCTAATATGATACTTTTTATTAGACATTTGTTAAGAAGACTATCCGACAGCAACACTGATTGATTTGACTTTTTCTTCTTAAAAAGAGAAAGCGCCATTTTCATAGCTTATGAACCGTCTATAGCGGTTTCATTTTAAATGTTGTAATTTTTATAAAATTTAAATATCGTATTTTAAAAGTTAAACCAAGCATTTAATGTGAAAATATAAATACACTATTAAAAAATATTTTCAAAATTTGTAAATTTAGTATTCAATTTTACAAATGCAGTGTATAAGTTCAAAAATAAGTCATTATGAATAAGCTGTCTGTCAGGAGACCCACACTTTAAAAATATTATTCATTCTTTATCTTTTTCCTTTTTACTAAAATATTTCTATTTTCTAATCTTAATTATCACTCAACTTTGTGTATATTTACTGAAATTATAATCTAATAAAATTATTATTCTGATTAATAATATAATAAATATTTTAAATTCACAACTACCAATTAGTAAATAAAGAATTATTTATTTGAATAAATAAAATATTATATTATAATTTGAATAATTTATAGAATTTATAAAATTTAAATTTCTTCCTAGACGCATTTTTTTAGACAAAGACTTCAATATTTCCTCTTTTTCATATCTTTTGACAGATGACGTCTCATTAAGTTATAAATTATCCACCATATTATTTTTACCTATACGCTGTATTATTTAAACTATACACTAAAATTTTAAAATTAGTTAACATATTTAATAAAAATTAGATTTAGTATTAATTTTAGAGAAAGTTTCGAGAAATGCAGTCTTTCCTTAACGTTATTGACAGTGCACTGTACTTTTTACCTTAGATGTTATAATTTTTTTTATAATATTTAGATATTGTATTTTAAAAGTAAAATAAGTTATAATGTGTATTTGAATGTGAAAATATAAAAACTAAACAAATATATTTCAATATTTAAATATAGTATATAATTTAACAAATGCAATGTAAAAGGTAAAAAATGAGTGGACTCTCCATAAGTTTATGGACGTGCCGTCTGTCAGGAAACCCACTATTTATTTTATATGTTATATGTTGTCTTATACCTCAACTTATAACTCAAAATACTTTTTGAGCACTCTAACCTTGAATGAGATTTTGCTTTAAACTTTCTTCAGTTTTACACATTGAAACTTGCCTATTACATTTCAAGTAATAGATTTCAGCATATAGATTACTATCCAAGTACTCCCTCCGTTTCTTTAACAATGACACGTCATTTTGGATGTTAGAATATATGAGATGGTAAATGAGTGGATGAAATTGAATTGAAAGAAGAAAAAGTAAAATGAGTGGATTTAAAAAGCTTAAAATTGTCATAACTAGCATGTGCCACTATAAAAGAAACATCATAAATTAGAAGGTGTGTGTCATTGTTAAAAAAACGGAGGGAGTAATAGGCTTCATTTCCAAGGACAAGTATGTGATTTTCTGGTGAATAATACTGGAGAAAATTAATATTAGAGGAGAATTGTCCGTTGTTTTGATCTATCTTAGTTGATTGCTCTTAAATTCCTTTATTTCTGTAATATTATGCATGTAGATTGTAATGTCCAGAGTGGGCAATCCCTAACTTGCAGATTTATCTTAGGCATATTTGAACTATCTTTTTGTTGTTGTGATTGGCAAAGAAACATGCTTAGGTTGTCGAGCATGATCATGAGAAGGAATTTTAGAAATGGGAATTTTGGAAATGGCCGATGATTGCATGATAAAATGAAGAATTCTGAAGTTGTGAATATTGATGGGTCAGCTGTTACGTCAATTAATTTAGTGCTAGAGTATATCTACATTGTATCGCTATATATAATGTGCACTGTTCAAATGTCTATTTTGGAATTATATTTCTTTCTATTCATTTCTTTTCATTTTTTCCCATAGACTAAATAATTATTTTTGGTACGCAACATATGTCGCAATACTGTCTTTTGCTCCCCAATGCCAATACCGCGTCCATTCATCAACCAACAAATACAAAATAATTTTTTTGGTCCCAAAACCATATTCCGGGTAGTTTTCAGGAAAATTAGAATTATTTTCCGATATAGCCAGGGGTATTTTTTTGATTTTACTAATTAAAAAAATATTTTCTTTTAAAAATTCCCAACATCCTTGGAGACAAAAAGATGATATTGCGACATATGTTGGACACCAAAAAGTCAATTTAATCTTTCAATTAAAAATTCCCCAAAAAATTCCCCTAAAACACCTATACTCGTCCTCTGAAACCCTTTCTTCCCCCCTTTCCCTTCCCACCATATTGTCACCGCCTCCACTTGAAACCGTCGCCACTTGGAAACCCCTTCCCCCCATTCCTCCGCCACCTCCACCTCGCAGTCATAGGCTAGAGCCTCGCCCTCACCATTCCGCCGCCACCTCTACCGAGAAAGACGGAGATGGGAAGGACTTTCTCGGCGATGTTGAGGGTGAGGCTCTGGCCCGTGATGGTGAGGTGGAGGTGGCGGTGGAATGGGGGGAAGGAGGTTTCAAGTGGCGGGGGTTTCAGGCGATGGCGAAATGGTGGGAAGGGAAAGCGTGGAAGAAAGGGTTTCTGAGTACGAGCATAGGGGTTTCAGGGAAATTTTGAGGAATTGTTAATTGAAAAACTAAATTATTTTTTGGTACCCAACATATTTCGTAATACCACCTTTTGGTCTCCGAGGAAATTGAGAATTTTTAAATGAAAATGTTTTTTAATTCGTAAAATTACGAATATACCTGTGGCTATGTGGGAAAATAATTTTGGTTTAGCTGAACACCACCCGAAATATGGTTTTGTAACCAAAGAAATCATTTTAAATTTGTTGGTTGCTGAATGTATGCGTTATTGGCCTCAGTGACCAAATGATGGTATAACTTTAATTAAATAACTGTTGATTTATTATCAACATATATTCTTATCATTATATTTTTTATAAATATTTCTATACTATCTTTAAGAATTTACTATGTAAAAATATAGATTATTTTCATTTAAATATAATTAATTCATTATTTTACATCGAGTAAATTTTTTCACAGTTAAATATATATTAATAACTAAAAAATGTTTTTTACATACCGCATCGTGTATAATTCTCATATAAATTATGTTATATTATAGATTTTCGTTCATAAATGCATGCATCCGCACGGGTATTATCTAGTTGAATAAATACTAGGCATCACAGGGCTGCACTTTGTGCAGTTATGGGCTAGACCAATAAACCTCTTGTTTATACATAGATACATGTACGCTTTAACTGCTACTTGTATACAATGAACACTAAGGGAATTTGAGTATTAACAAAAATTTGTACTTTGTAAAAAAATGTTTTGAATCACACAGATTACTTCCATATCCCTCTTTCAAGTGAAGTTAGTTATCCGAAAATCGAAAATCAAAAAATGAATACCAAATTGAAAATTGAATAAACCGAAAAAATCTAATATTCTAATATTCAAATATTTGAACCGATTAAATAAAATTATAAATATGGTTTACGGTTTGAGTTTTCGGTTTCTAAACATAAACCAAAAACTGACCCGAAAACCAAATTACAAATATATAATAAATTAAGTATATGTCATTAAAATATGAAATAATTTTACCGGAAAACTATTACCGGTGTTGGCTCCACAAGGTTTGGAATTTCGGTCCCTATTCTCTTTGAATTACAAAATAGATTTCAAATTTTAACCCTCATGCCGATTCTCCTATAGTCCCATTCTGGGTTTCAATGTATGGTTTGTCTCAACAGTTTTTTGATGAATGGGCTACGATGTCTTTAGGGAATTTACTTGGAAATCCAATAAAGGTAGACAAAGGCACACTTAACCGAACTAGACCTCATGTAGTTAAAGTGTTTGTTGAAATAGACATCACTAAATCTCTAATAGAAAGAGTCTGGATAGATAATAGAGATTTTGGTTTCTGTCAATATGTGGAATATGATGGTATACCAGACTATTGCTCTTACTGCCTTAAACTAGGTCATCCCAGTTCCTCTTGCAAGAATGAAAACACTTTATCCACTCTTCATGCTTGGATACCTTCAGAAAACTCTACTAAGAACACAAGTAATGTGGCTCATTCAAAAGATAAACAGAGAAGGCTTACAGGTAATGGAATGAAACCATCATCCTCAGGTCTTACCATTCTAGAAAAAAGATATGTCCCTGTGATTAAGAATAGATATAACACACAATATCAGAAAGTCACAGGTTTACAGAATAAGGAAAATGCACAAGCAACTATGAAGCTACATAATCAGGATGTCCTAGTGATTCCATCTCAACCAATGACTTAGAATCCAACTGATATACTCTCATCAAAATAGGTTCCTTCTGTAAATGTCATTGAAGATGATGTGATAGTTGCTGCTAAGATAGCTAATAAATCCCTAGTTGTGTCTGTTGATGCAAATAGCTTTAATGTTCTGGCTGACCTATCTACTGAGGAGATTAACCTAAATAATATGGCTGATCTGTCTAATGTTCATCAATCTTCAGTTTTGGCTGATTTGTCTACTGAGCAAAATGATAAGATAATTACGACTAATGTTTATAAATCACAAAATGATCTGCGTAAAGAATCACCTGCTATTCCATCTGATATACATGATGAATTTAAGCCATCTGATATGTCCCCTGAATCTGGAATTTATCAGTCACATTTTGTATTAGAAAAGGTTCTGCTTCTGAATCTATTGATGTTGTATGCTCTGAAAGAAATTTGGATTTGCATGCTACTGCTAATGCTAATGGTGTCTCTTCAGACCCCGCTTCCCATCTCTGAGACTTTACGTCCTAAAAACTCTTACCCCCTAAATCCAAAAACTCTTTAAAAATCAACACATCAAGCACAGTAAACTCCATAAATAATGATAATTTCATTGAGATTAATGCAGGATAATCACCACTCCTAACATCAAGTAACGAAAAATATATGATCCTTAATTGGTTAAATACTGAACATAAATTAATCAACGGTTCTGACAGAAACCTTAATATTTCTGACCTAAAAGCTAGTTTCACAGAATCACAACAGAGATTCAATTCCTTAATAAAACAAGCAGTTAGCCTTAATGAATCAGAAAATATTGAACAAACTTAAAAACCAAGAAGATACATTAAGAAAGACTATACCTCAACACCTAAATCGGTGCAACCCGTTCCAAACTCTCTAATCCTAAATACATTTAAGATGATAAGCACAAAATTATGTGTGTGGAATGCTAGAGGGATCAGTAATAAAGTAACACATATAAGAATCAGGGATATAAAGCACAGATTCCAAATATCTCTATTGGCTATTATAGAACCAATGGCTCAATCAGATTCTATACAAAAAATAGCAAATTAGAAAGGGTACAAAAACTACTACCCAGGGAAAGGTTGTAAAATATGGATTTTTGGGAAGACTCAATTACTCATAAAATTTTACAAGAAGATAATCAACACATTATTACATCAATCAAACATCCAAACCTTCAAAATGAATGCTTAACAGATTTCATTTATGCAAGACACAAGTAAAAGAAAGATAAGTTTTATGGTCTGAACTTTTAAAGCAAAAAAATGAAACATTAAGCCTAATAGGTGATTTTAATGTAATGGAAAAAGTTGAAGAATACCCTCGTCCATAAAATTCTAATCCAAGAGGTATTACAAACTTCAGCAAATTCATTACAACAGCTAAACTCACAACATTACCCACATTTGAAAGCCTGTACACATGGACAAGACTAAGAACTAAGGGAAGAGTCTAGAAAAGACTAGACAGGGCCCTCTCAAACCAAAAATGGTGGTCTCTTTTCCCTTCTTCCAGTGTTAAAACGCTTCCTAGACAACAATCTGGCCACTCACCTCTCTTTTTCAACATAAAAGGAGAAGCTGAACTCTCTAGTCCAAAACCCTTTCGATTCCAAAAATGGCTGGTTCTCACATAAAAGTTTCATGCATTTAATTCAAGATGCATGGAATATATACACTCACCTAAAGGGCATGCACAAATTGGCTTTCAAAATTAAAAACCTAAAAGAAACCTTTAAAATCTGGAACAAAAACATTTTTGGGAACATATTTGAGAAAGTAAAAGAATGTGAAGAAACACTCCTAAAGGCAGAAGCTAATTTGCAACTGAACGAAAACAAAAAAATCTTATAGCTTTCAATTCAGCTAAAGCAAATCTCACTCTAGCCTTGGCCAATCAAGACACTTCCTGAAAACAGAAATCAAGGGTCAAATGGTTAAGAGAAGGGGATACTAACTCTAAATTATTCCATAACTCAATCAAATCAAAACACAAAAGACAAATGATCTCTAAGATTAAAACATGAAATGGAAAATGGTTAAATACAAAACAAGGAATAAGTGAAGAAGCTGTAAGTTTCTTCGCTGAACTACTAACAAATGAATGTTCTGACCCAACAGAAATTAATACATCATGGATATTAGAAAATATTCTAGAAGTAATAATTCCACAAATTAATCAACAATTAGTAAGACCTACAACTCTATGAGAACTCACTTCCATCATACAACAAATGGATAGTGATTTAGCCCTTGGACTAGATGGATTTCCTGGAAGCTTTTATAAACATTGTTGGGATATAATAAAAGAAGACACACTGGAAGCTTTAAATGACTTCTTAAACTTAACTCCAATACCCAAATCTATTTACTCATATCTAATTGTTTTAATACCCAAAAAATATGTTTGTGCATCTTTCAAGGATTACAGAAAAATTAGTCTCTGTAATTTTTCAAACAAGATTATAGCTTATAGCTGAAAGGCTGAAACCACATCTAGACTCAGTAATCAGCCCTGAAAAATTTGCATTTATATCTGGTAGAGAACTTGCAGATAATGTATTATTAATGCAAGAGATTACAAATTTCTTGCACTCAAAAACGAAAGGACATAACATGATTATTAAACTAGATATGATGAAAGCCTTTGACAGAGTATCATGGAATTTTCTAAATAAATTACTGATTAAAATGAGCTTCTCTGAACATTTAACAAACCTAATCATAGGCAATATCAGCTCTGCCTTTTTCTCAATACTAATAAATGGTACTCCAAATGGTTTCTCCCAAGCCTCTAGGGGATTAAAACAAGGAGATCCTCTCTCACATATACTTTTCATTCTGATGGCTGAAGCATTCTCTAAAAACTTAAACTTCCTTTATCAATACTCAAACATCAGACCTTACAAACTCCCATCATACATGATTAAAATCTCTCACCTCTCTTTTGCTGATGACATGACAATTTTTTGCAATACTAAAAAAAGGGAATACAAACCTTAATAGGATTCCTAAAATCATATGAGCTAGCAACTGGCCAAAAGGTTAATTTTGAGAAATCATCAGTTTATCTCTCAAAACATACCCTAGTCCATACTGTATCAATAATTAAAAATGAGACAAAAATGATGTTGGGAAATCTACCTTTCAAATATTTGGGCTATCTAATTTATACAGGTAATCAAAGAACTCCCACTTTCAATCTCTCTTGAGTAACATTAACACAAAAATCCAATCTTGGCAAAACAAATGTTTATCTTGAAAATCTTTACCTTCACATAATGATTAAAAGATTTTCATTGAAATTATGGTAGAAATTAAAACAAGGGAAATATTTATGGGCCAAATTCATGTGGTCTTTTCCAGATTATAAAAAAAACTAAAACCTGGAAAATAATAATTGAAGTTAATGAAATAGCTCAACTATACACACCCATCCAAATAGGCAAAGAAGAAACTTCCTTTTGGGACTCAAACTGGACCGGAACAGGGATATTATCTGAAACAATAAATGCAGATAATACACAACCTTTCCAAGATATAACATTGGAATAATTTTTAACAAATAAAACCTCTTACACTCAGATTCTAAAAGACTTTTTTCCAGATAACATAATACAAATCTTGGAACAACAATTTAATATCTAGCATGACTATGAAGATAAGATGGTTTGGAAACCAACTTTTAATGAGAAATTCACACTTAAATCAGCTTATAATATTCTCAGACTTAAGAAACAGAAAATCAACTCTTTCAGATTCTGTGGTCATCTTATTTCCCCCAAAAAAATTAGTTTCTTAAATTGGAGAATACTCAATCGTTTAATTGCATTACCTGCCATTTTAGAAGATTTTAACTTTCAAATGCCTTCAAAATGTCTTTATTGCAAAAACGAATCTGATAGTTTGCATCACAACTTTAGAAACTGCTCATAAATAATAAAAATTTGGAAGGCTGTGAATCAAATCTTCTCAATTCAATCACACGATTTCTTCTTTTTATGGGATGGGTTTTACTTTTACTGGAATTTAAACATCCCAAATCAAGAGGCTAATAATATAATAATGTTAATTCCATGTCTGATTGCCTAGAACATTTGGTGTGATGGAAACAGGATCATCTTTGATAATCAATCACCAAAAATAGATCTTGTTATTAAAAACACCCTTTTCCTTTTTAATGACATTATTTTGAGTAAAAGGAATAAATGCTACTGCAAAATGACCAACAATATCCCTAGACTCATGATAAAGAAAGATCATAGGAAAATGAAGGAAAATAGAATTGTACAATGGAATCTTCCAGGGAAGTATAAGTTGAATACAGATGGATATGCATTATAAACTGGCATGACAAGGATTGGAGTTATAATCAGAGACTCCAAAGGTTCAGTTGTTGCAGCACAAGCCAAAACCATTCCAAACGGCTTTATTCTTTAAGCAGAAGCTGCAGTATTAAGACATAGACTCCAATTAGCTATCCAACAAAGCACCAAAGAGCCAGAGATTGAAGTTTATTCCCAAATCTTACAGCACATACTAGAAGGGAAGATTGCAGAACCATGGAACTGCACATCAGAAATCAGACAAATTAGAGCTCTTTTCTTGAAACTCAACTTCAAGATGAAACACATCTACCAGGAAGCCAATAGCATAGCCGACGCTTTAATCAAATTTGTAAGTACTTCACAGGTAAATAATGTTTTTGATTATGCAGGTTTGCCCAAGGAGATTCAAGGCAAGATTCTATTGGATGCAACTTTTGTTCTGTATGTGAAAACATAGCTTTCTTGTATATTTTATCTTTCCACATTGTAATAAATCTCTTAGTTTCTTTTTATATTTTCAATTTTGATCTGAGGTTATTTTTTCAATAGGCAATATGTATTCAGAACCTATAAATTATACTCTTCTGAGGTAAAGTATTACGTCTCCCTCTTTCTGTAATCCTTTATTTTTAAATTAATAAACAGGTAGGGGTCCACCAAACCCCCCACCATTAAAGGTGGTATTTCTTTCCAATATATATATATATAATAATAATTTGACACGAATAGTTTGAAATGAAAACTTTCATATAAATAGAGAAAATAAAAGTGCTTATTAAAAATTTTAAAACTAATTTATCCTAGTATGTCCTAGTTCCAAAACAACTCATTAAACACGTGAATAGTTTGTGAAATTTTGAGTTTCCAAAATTTCCTCTCCTTCGACAGAATCAACCCTCCCCTAACTAAAAGGTTAACACACAACAGCAATATCAACAACATCGGTGTTATAGTGATAATGTAGGGTATAAAGCTAAATCAATAGAATTGAACTTATGTTCATTTGCTGGATTTTATTGAAAATCAGGTGTAGAAAACTCTAACTTCTGCCAACTATTTTATTATTAAACAAATATGAAATTATTGAATTATATGTTCATGTTTTATATTTCTTCCATAAAATTACTCTCTTCAATTTTTATGTATGATATTTTTTTATTAATTCCAATGAAATATTGCAGACATGAATTTAGCAGATTGATTTGAATATGTATCTTATTACCTCAATGATTGAAAATAATAATTGTTGAACCTATACCTACAATCTTGATGAAAGAAACTTACTAAACATTTTGGTTTGACATTATTTGAAGTTATAAGTTTAAGTGAAGGCATTGAATTTAAAGTGTTTTCTTGTTCACTTTAAGCATGATGATAGTTTACGTTTATTTATAGTATTTTAAATTTGGTTTATTCAAATATATTTGAATTTGAACCAAAAATCAAAATATCGAATTTGAATAAACTGAATTTGATTTTTCTAAATATGGTTTGGTTTTCGGTTTGAAAAGGTCAAACCAATTAAACCGAAACATTTGAAAATCACAGAGACGTCGTCGTGGTATCTCCGGCGCATCCTGTGGAATATTGAGTAAATTATGGAAATCCAAACCTCCATTGTACAAACAAGTTTATGTCAGAATAATTCAAGACAAATTCATTCAGATGAGGCAAAATTGCATTCAGAAGAACTCAATCTTACCAGCTTTCTTTTTTGTGCGGGATCTCCCTCAGGGAAAGAAGACATGAACATCTCAACTTCATTCAAAACTTCTTCATTGGTTAAGTATTGATAAAGGCCGTGCGAGGAAAAGATCAAGAACCAATCTCTCAGGCCAAGTCTATGGTGGTAAATAGAAGGCAAGCACTTGATGTAAGTTGATGATCCAACGTAGTTTATTCTGAACATCTCTAGAAGTGCATTATTCCACTCGGGCTGCAAAATCATAGTAAAAACAACATTTAGATTGGACATCCGATAATCACGACTCTTCAAGTGGGATGGAGATAGTGCACGCCTACACGAATCTTATTTTTTTGTTTACGAATTTGAGTGATAGAAGGCTAAATCTGATAGGCCAACAGGATCCTTCAAATGGAAGAAAATAGTATGTATTTACCAGCTTAAGGAAATCGGAGCCAAAAGCTGGAGTGACCTTCAAGGAGCCATTTACTCTATCATTGACAATGGCGAAAGGATCATCAGGAATTAGGATGCTCACTTCGAATCCTCTGCAACTCCTGCAATTATGGGCTCATTTAGTAAACAGTCGAAGTATTTATATAAGCAAAACACATTAACATAAGCATGAAATCAACGTTTCACCTCTTTGACAGAACTACTATGATCTATGATACAAGGGCATTTTGTGGAGGGAGAAATGACGGATAGGAAATCATTTGACCAAAAGCCTAAGCAATTTGAATTGAAATGCATTATAGGCATAATCAGTTCCACTTACTGTTTTCTCCAAGACCTTATGTACCAGAGGTTACACTCAATCACCCATCGTGGATTTTCTGGAGTTCTTCATCATCTTTGCATTTGTTAGCATCTTAATGCAGCAAAACACTCCAAGTTCAGCAAAATTCACTAAATTGGCAGAGTGCATGAATCGGAACATAATACGACGAACTTAACAATATTACATACAACTGCATTAACTAGACAAAGGAATTAGTGAGCATTCAGTATACAACAGGTATCAACATAAAACTCTTGTTTTTTTGCAGACAAAACATAGAAATGTACCCAAAGATAACTAACAAGTAAACCTAGGATAAGAGACTTGAAAAATTCAAGAAACTTCACTACTACTCAGCCATCACAAACTGAAATCTCTATAAAAAACAATGTGCTTATTAGACATAAAAACAAACAAAACATTTACTACTATGAATCATGAAGTGAAAATCCATAAAGAACAAAAAAGAGAAATATTTTCTTTGGAAAGAGAATCCATTGCTCTTTTTTTACCCCCTATTCTTCTTCGGCTCTGAAGCTGAGTGAACCAACGCCAATAATGATGATGAACACTTCCTAAATAGTGGTCAACACAACGAATAATTTGGCCTCTTTGGAGGGTTTGGTTTAATCATTGAAAAAATCTATCGTAAAATGAGATCATGCTGTAATTTGATCCCGATAATGATTTGGAAAATCAAATAGCTACACCAATTTTAATCTTAGTGTAGTTTCTCATGTTTCCAGAGATGTTTCTAAATTGTAATTTTGGTACGAAATGGGTATTACCCAGTACTTGTAATAGGATCAATCAAATTATGAATGACTTTTGCCAAATTAATGAGAAATATAAAGGCTAGGTTCTTCAAAACCCTCTCTCAAGAAAAATATAAATTGATTATGATATTGTTAAATTAAATCTTCAATTCAAACACCAACTTAAGTATTCTTATAAATCCAGAGAAACTAATACAAAAGGTGGCACAGAATATAAGCACAAGAAACATCTTCTTCTCCTAGAAATGATTAGTAAAAAAATAGTAATTTGTTTTTAACCTTTTTGGTATTATAGAAATGCTAGTAAATTATAGTTGTTGTATCTGTAAACAACAAGGTGGACTAAAAATGAAGCGGCGGGTTAACCAACAATGCGTTGAGCAAACATTAAATAGGAATACCTGTTATGTATGAATGAAATCTTTAATCTGCACAAATGAAACAAGGAAAGGAGTAAGGTAATAATCAACATAACTGAAATAGGTACAGATTATTGAATGGCATATAATGGTTAAATTTCCTAAACTCACACAGAAACACATATATCTGTAATACTTTCCGGAAGAAAGTAAAAATATAAATAGGAGGTAAAGAGGTTTGTAAAAATTAGTAAGGGAACAGAAACAGAAACATGAGGTCTTCTAACTCAGCTGTGCAAAAGTAGAAAAAAACTGATACCGTTTTCTGAAGAAAATAAAACCACAAGTATGAGGTCCATAAAATATGTGCAAAATAAGAAGACTAAAACACAAACATCAGGTCCCCTAACAATAGGTCTGCAGAAGTAGTAAAAAACCCGGAACACACCATAAGTAGCCCGTTCATAAGAAGTTTGCAAAATCAGTAACAGAACTAAAACACAAACATAAGTTCCTCTAAGATCAAGTGTGCAAAAGTAGAGAAAAAGTGAAACCTCAAGTATGAAGGATGGAAAAAGTTCGGAAAAATAGTACTTAAAGTAAAGCACAAACATTCCTTAACATCAGGTCTGCAAAAATTAGGAAAACTTGAAACTCCTAAAGCTATAAAAAAATACATATATCAGTATTATTTTCCGAGAGGAGCTGAAATCACAAGTAAGAGGTATATAAAAAGTATGCAAAAGTAGTAACAAAACTAAAACACAAACATAAGGTCCCCCTAAGATCAGGTGTGAAGCCCAAGTAAAACCACAAGTATGAAGCCCAAGTAAAACAAAAACATCCCCTAACATCAGGTCTGCAGAATTATCAAAAAAGTGGCACAAAAAAATGAGGTAAACCACAAGTATGAGGCCCTGAAAAAGTCTGCAGAAGTAGTAATAAAAGTAGAACACAAACATCCTCTAACATCAAGGGTTTTGGAACAAAAAGAAAATGGAAACGGGAGGAAGACAACTACAGAATTTTGTAAGAGGTACAATTTGGTAATGAAAAAAAATAAAAGCAGCAGATCGATTAAATAAGGGGACCAATTTGTGGTAATTGGAGGACGTGGGGAAAGAGAACAACCAGGAAGGAGCCATGTATGAATGGCTTATCTGAGGAGATGACACGTAATCCTTTGTGAGGTCGGCAGAGTATGGTTGAGTCAACAAATTAAGAAGAAAATAGCATAAAATTGCAGATTGAGGGAGACCGGAGATGGCGCTAGGCGTATGAAGAGGGCAGAGGCGACGAAGCACACAACTGAAGGGGCATCCAACTTGAAGCATGATCGGCCACCGGGAATCTTTTGTACACCTGAAGAAGCCGGTGTCAGGAATTTGACACAGAGAAAGATGCACAGAAATTGAGGCAAGGAAGGGGCTAAAAGTGAGAGCGCAGAGACCAGTCACCGTACCTCAACCCTTGCATGAAATAATTTAGCGTGCTTTTAGAATAGTATAGATAAGAAAATTTAACTATTCTAATAGGAACCATAGAATTGCGCTAATTTCAAAATATTGAAACCACGTTTAATCCAGTGAGTGTTTTCATCACTCTAGCACGAATTGAATTAAAATTTATTATTGAATGCTATTTTATGCTTGATAAATTTAAATTGGTTATTTGAGAATTTTATATAATACATGAAATGCTTATAATTATGTTTCTTTTCGTGTTTATTGTTTGATTTATAATAATATAGCGCGATGTGTACTTTATCATAACTTGCTTAATTATTGTGATACTGTGTGAATTTAACTACCCTGATAATATATGTGGATAGCCAGATTTTAATTTATATTTCCATGTCAAACTTGAATTATGTGCTACCTGATTACTTTTCTGTGCTTTTTGGGGTCCTTGACGCTATTGTAGTTCGGTCGAAATTGACGGGGAATGTTGCAGACCAGATCATCTGATTAGATCAGCTACACGTGGAGTTTCGGTAAGCTAGAATTACCATATGGTTTTCTTATAAAAGTTTGTAATAAAACATATTGGGTGTGGTTGGCGAGTGTGGATTTCTGAATTATGATGCTTCAAGAACTATTAAAGGGTCTATGCCTTGATCTCAGTCACAATGGCCATATAGGAACTTGACTGTATTTTGGCATAATCCACCCGTATCCTTTTACTATGTGCTGGAATTTATGTGGCTATTTGTATTATGTGATCACTAAATTCAACTTGGTAAATTCTGGTGAGGGAACCTTACTAAACAAGGAGCTTACCCTAGTTTAAACAACCCTAACAGGTGTAGCTGAGCAGTTAGAGTGAAGTACGATGCCGCTTTTACTTCTTTTGAGGAAGGATCCTGGAATGACCTTTAGAACATTTATAATATTTGATGTAAAACTGATTCTTACAGGATCTTTTAGAACTTTTCCTGTATTTTCGCCTAAACCCTTGTTTACTACTAGTATAAATACTTTCACTGTAATAGTAAGTTAAGTTTTGTATTTTTAAATTTGCTTCCTCATAAACTGTGTTTCCTCTTTACTACATATAAGTAATCTACGTTGTTGGATTCTTGGTAACACGTCCATGTTTGACACAACACTTGTGTTGAGCAAGTTGTTCGTAGATCTTGGGTGCAATATGGCATGGCCCGTGCTTCATACTTAGCCACATGAGTTGATGGGACTACACGAGTCGTGCAATGCATTGCAGCCTATGCAAATACTTAAAGCACCACACTGTTGGCTAGCATGGGCTGTGCAATATAACACGGCTGTGTCAGTCTTCTAATTGATCTGGGCTTCAACACTATTCTCCTTGGCACAATTCCATCTTCAACCCCGATTAAGTGCATGGCCTTCGGTCTACTACCATCCTTGCGAATGACATTCTGCTCCAAAGGGCTTATGAGCGATCTATAATTGGGAGGTCATCGCCGTACCTCTCAAAGATACAATTTATAAGCCCAAAATGCTTACTAAATACAACTAAGTAGATAGTTTGGCAAGT
>JAULKM010160550.1:0-16463 GCA_032355605.1 Rubia tinctorum | reverse complement strand
TGAAGGCGATCAATCAAACCATTCAATGCAGCATCTCTAAACTTCATTCTTGACCTTGTCATAGGACCAATCATGTTACTTAGAGGATCACGTACAAAACCCTTGAATGTTTGATCAAGACGTGGAATGTCTTCATTTATGGTGGTAGTCATACCCTGATCTCCATCATAGTAATAAGGAGATTAAAAAACCAATTGCTGATTCCGTTAGATCTCATTTGTTTTTATAAGTCACGATATGCTCACAGTCCTTGAAATCATTATCCACCTATCCAAGAGATTATAGTTGTTAATCATGTCCCGTCTTAGCCTTCACAGCTTTGAAATCCTGGGATGTAGTTTTTGTTGTGGTTGTCTTCGCAATGTGCATTCTTGACTCTCTGCAGGGATTCAAAGCGTGGAAGTAACCCTGATCTTTTGTCAATACATCTATCAATGGTAGCGGATTTTCTCCGATGGATTTCCCGCCATCCATATACTGGCGTTGCAGCCGCTGCTCATGTGTAAGAACCCAGGAAGAGGTAGTAGGTACATATAAATGTCTATGAATTCATTAATTTTGAATGATTATATTAAATTTACTTCACCTTCTCCTCGTACGCCACCCCTTGATCTTCTACCGCCTTCTCCTTGGCGAAACCCATCGACTTCTTCTTTCTCTATTGCTGGAGCGGGTTAGCCATAACTTTTTAGTTACACAATTAGAATAATTATCAATCCTTTGATTACAAGCCAATGTGCGAGAAACGTGCATGGTAGCACATACCTTTTGTTATTATAATAATACTGTGATATGATTTGTTTCCTTGTTTACATATGCCTTTTGTCTTTATATTGAAAGTTATATATGTACTTCAGCCTTCTTTTGATCATGGTATGAGACATGTTTCTTTAATTTTCGATTAGAAATGTTAGTATCATGGTATGAGACATGTTTCTTTAATTTTTGATTAGAAATGATAGTATCCATTTCGTAATTATTATTCACAAGACAACGTGTGTTTTTCTTTGAGATAGATACAAAGTCAGAAATTACTTTTACTATTTATTTTTTTGATCAAGGATTACATGGATTAGTCCTTTTTATCCACTGTTCAATGAATTTGTACGTACTCCCTGATAAGAGTACCCGTCTTTCTTTTAAAGGTTTAAAATATAATATTTCAATTCTTCAAATATATTGAACTCAAATCCATCGCAATTGAGCTATGTTAAAAGTTACTATTTTCATTAAAAAATGGAGTTGAGTTTGACATTTATACTTATTGTATTATTATTTTATCAAATATTACATATGAGAATTATTTAATCAAAACATATATATGAAATGAATGTTACTTCCTTTTATTACAAGCCCTTGAGCGAGAATAAGGTATGGGTAGTAATTTTTCCCATAAAATTATAAAAGAAAGTGATTATTTTATCAAAGATTATTTGATATAACTATTTATTGACACAAATGGAATGATTGTCAATACTTTAATTACAGGTAAGTGTGCAAGAGACATGCACATGTGCACCAAATGTTTTGTTATAAAAAATAATGTAGTGATAGATAATCCCCGTCCCCACAAAAGAAATCCCAAAACACTTATTACATATACCCATATTATCCCGCCATTCTGATCATAATTTTCACTAGAAGATTATGAACGGTTTTGGCGGTTAAAAATAACCTTAAACTCGGAGAATCCCGGAAAGTTATGGAAACTAGTGCCTTTCATCAATCTTAAATTTCCCTCTCCGGATTTTTCTGCTAAGGCTGGAAATTTCTCACCTCTCTCTTTCTCTTCAGCTTTCCTTTTCTAGTGGATAATTCTTGCATGAGACTTCTTCCCTTCATAGTACGACACTTCTTCCTCGTACACTTCACCTTGTTCCTCGTACGCCGCCCCTTCTTCTGCCGCCTTCTCCTTAGCGGAACCCATGTGCTTCTTCTTCCTTTGTTGTTGGAGCGGGGTTAGCCAAAACTTTTTAGTTACACAAATAGAATGATTATCAATCCTTTCATTACAAGTCAATGTGCGAGAAACATGCATGGATGGTTGCACATACTTTCCATTATTTTTGTTATTAAAGTACTTTTTTTTGTCTTTAATAGGTTTATGTGAGTCTACACTATGTAGTATTTCCGTTATAAGGAAATTAATTTTTACAATTGATAGTATTACAGAGATTAAACAACCGATTGCCGATTCAGTTAGATCTCATTTGTTTTTATGAGTCACGATATGCTCACAATCCTCGAAATCATTATCCACCATCCAAGAGATTATTGTTGTTAATCATGTTCCATCTTAGCCTTCACAGCCTTGAAATCATGGGATGTAGTTTTTGTCGTTGTTGTCTTCGTAATGTGCCTTCTTGACTCTCCGCAGTGCTTCAAAGCACAAAAGTAACTGTGATGTTTCCTTAATACATCCATCAATTGTAGGGGATTTCCTCCGATGGATGCCCCGCCATCCAGATACTAGCGTTGCATCCGTTGCTCTTGTGTAATAACCGAGGAAGAGGTAACAGATACATATAAATGTCTATGAATTTATTATTCCTGAATTATTATTTTAACTTTACTTCACCGTGTCCTCGTAAGCCACCCCTTGATCTTCTACCGCCTTCTCCTTGGCAGAACCCATCGACTTTTTCTTTCTCTATTAATAGAGCGGGGTTAGCCATAACTTTTTTCTTACACAATTAAAATTATCATCAATCCTTTGATTACAAGCGAATGTGCTAGAAACGTGTATGGTTGCACACACCTTTTGTTATTAAAACAATATTGTGATATGATTTGTTTCCTTCTTTACCTATTCCTTTTGTCTTTATATTAAAAGTTATATATGTACTTTTTTTTAGAAATAAAAATGAAATGGGATTTTGTTAGTTAGAAACACTAAACTTTCCTATAAACTTTGAATCACGCATAACTAGAAATTTTATTAAGTAAGGTCTTGTTTCATTCATCATACCATTAATATATGTGTGTGTGAAAGCATGCGATACTTGAGTGGGTTTTTTTATCTTCATGTATCTTTCATCATTAATCCTAGTCGCTTCTTCCCATACCTTCACAAAATAATTAGCCTCTTTTTTCTTTTTATTTTTCAGACTTTTTCTTTAAATGATAGAATCCCTCTAACATAGAAATCAACAACACCAACAATCAACACCACTACCATCGTACCCATATCCCTAAGAGATGTCAAAATTAATCTTCTGCACACATGTGTTGCTATCAGCCTTCCGTTCGATTCTCCACCATCATTACATCACTGATGTCTTCTAGGCAGGAACACATTGCGGTGGTGGTGACTCATCATTGCCCGAGAATGGAGAGAATTTTGGCAAGATTTTTGGTATGGAGGAAATGAAAATTGAGATTATACGAAATCTAGGTTGTGGATTACGTGGAGAAGGAAATACATTAATTACAGAATAATCACTGTGGAATAATGATAGTTCAACCCCCTATAATGTTGAACCATCATAAAAATATATTTTAACTTCCAATAAAAATTATTACATAATGAAATGGATTGTTACGACTTTAAAACTGCAATAGAATGATTGTCAATCTTTTGATTACACGTCAAGGTGAAAGAAACGTGCATGGGTGAAAATTACATATTCCAAACGGAAGTTAAAGAATAAAATTAAAAATATATCAAACACGAACCGATCTATAAAAGATTAATAGGAACCTTAAATTTTAACAAGACCTAACCAATGAGTACTGCTCAGCACCTGTTTCTATGTGAAAATCAATAACAAACAAGCCAGAAAAATAGAACACTGCCTTCAAATTAATCCACTTTACAAAAGTTACAAACCACAACAATAAATGTGCACATAATTTTTGTTGTAAAATAATACCGTGATATGATTTCTTTTCTTTCTTTACATATGCCTTTTGTTTTTATATTCAAAAAAAAATATATGTACTGATTTTATTTTTCCTGAAATACATATGAAGGAAATTTGTTAAATTTAGAAATAGTAAACTTGCCCATAAAATTCGACTCATACATAACTAGGAATTTTATTGACTAAGATCTTGTTAGATTCATCAAACCAAGTATATTTTTTAAGAAAGCGTGTGAAGGCATGCTATATATCATCAGATTTTTTATCAAGGGCCGGCCTGAGCCCTGTGCGGGTTGTGCTCTCACACTAGGCACAAAATTTCTGTGACCTAGAATTTGGGCCATTTATATTTGTTTTATAATTGTTTCCTTAAGTTCTCTAAACTCTGGGCCATTTAATTCAAATTCGAACCATTTTAAAATCAGAATTACTTTTGAACCCACTAGATCAAAATACAAAATTACTTTTTGGTCCATTTAATTACTAAGTTTTCTGTAAGTTATAAAGCTATTTTAAAAATATTTTTTCTTTAATATTTTTGAATTCGAAGAAGAAAGGTTAGTTTATTACTTTTTTTCTTTTCGTTTAGCATTTAATTTGTAATGAGCTCCACTTACTAATTGATCAAGATAGTATATATTTAAATTTGAATAGTTTCTACGTTAATTCTACGTGACGTCATTTTCTTTGCATACTGAAAAAATTTACAAATAAATTATTTTCTAAAAGGGAACATTATAAATTGAATATCAATAAAATCAAGATACACAGTCTAAATAATAAAGTTTATCTATTAATACTAAGAGAAAAATTATGGATACACCTTTGCATGGGTATAAATAAACTTAAAATTTTTATTTTTATTTCAGTGAATTAAAGATTAATAACATTACTAAAATTAGCATATTTTGTTAGATGATTCAAACAAAGAATAATTTTTAGTGTCTTGATTTATATCTCCTCTATTTTTTTTTTCATTTTTTTCAATATTTTAATAAAAAAATGTAGTGGAATTGCACTGAATTGGTAAGGTTAAAATCCCCAATAAATATAATTTTTTTACTTTACATTAAAAATTTTAAAATTATTTAAAGGTTCAAAATAACCTCTTTGCACAGGGCCTCAAAATACAGTGTAACGACCCTGTTTCTATCTTCCTCTTTCTTTCGTCATCAATCCTAGTTGCTTCTGCCAATATCTTCGCCAACAATTTAGCCTCGTTTTTCTTCTTAATTTTCACCTTTCTCAGTCTCTCTCTTTTTTATAAATTAATAGAGACATAATTGATTTTGAATCTGGATAAGAAAGAAATACCGTTTTCTGAATGATTTTGTATATATCATGTTTCGTATTTGTTTCTACCTACTTTATATACTATTTGTACTCACTATATATATATATATATGAATACACAACCACAATGATTTGTGTGTTTTACTTTCTATCATGGTATGAGACAGGTTTCTCTAATTTTCTATTAGAAATGATAGGATACATTTTGTAAGTATTATCCACAAGACAACGTGTGTTTTTCGTTGAGATAGATATGGAGTCAGAAATTACCTTTACTATTTCTTTTTTTGTTCGAGAATTACACGGATATGTCTCTTTTATCCGCTGTTCAATGAATTTGCACGTCTTCCCTGATAAGAATTCCCATCTTTCTCTTAAAGGTTTAAAATATAATTTTTCGATTCTTCCAATATATTGAACTCAAATCCATCGCAGTTGAGCTATGTTAGAAGTTATTATTTTCATTGAAGATATGAAGCTGAGTTCGACAATTATACTTATTGTTTTATTTTTTTATCAAATATTATATATAAGAATTATTTAATCAAAACATATATATGAAATGAATGTTACTTCCTTTTATTACAAGTTCTTGAGCGAGAATAGTGCATGGGTAATAGTTTTTTCCGTGAAATTATAAAAGAAAGTGATTATTTTTTAAGATTATTTGATATAACTTTTTAATGACACAAATGGAATGATTATCAATACTTTGATTACAAGTAAGTGTGCAAGAAACGTGCACATGTGCACCAAATTTTTTGTTATCAAAATAATGTAGTGATATATAATCCCCGCCCCCACAAAAGAAATCCTGAAACACTTATTACATATGAACGTTTCCAGCGGTTATAAATAATCTTGAACTTGAAGAATTCCGGAAAGTAATGGAAACTAGCGCCTTTCATCAATCTTATGTTTCCCTCTCTAAATTTTAATGTTAAGGCTGAAAATTTCTCACTGCTCTTCTTCTCTTCAACTTTCCTCTTCCAGTGGATAATTCTTGCATGCCACTTCTTCCTCATACACTTCACCTTGTTCCTCGTACGCCGCCCCCTCTTCTATCGCTTTCTCCTTAGCGGAACCTATCTGCTTCTTCTTCCTCCGTTGTTGGAGCGGGGTTAGCCAAAACTTTTTAGTTACACAAATAGAATGATTTTCAATCCTTTTAGTACAAGTCATTGTGAGAGAAAGGTGGATGCATGGTTGCACATACTTTTTGTTATTTTTGTTATTAAAATAATTTTTTTGTCTTTAAGAGGTTTATGTGTATCTACACTTTGTACTATTTCCGTTAAAAAGAAATTAATTTTTATAATTGATAGTAGTAAGGAGATTGAACCACCAATTGTTGATTACGTTAGATCTCATTTGTTTTTATAAGTCACGATATGTTCACAATCCTCGAAATAATTATCCACCCTTCAAGGAGATTATTGTTGTTAATCATGTCCCATCTTAGCCTTCACAACCTTGAAATCATGGGATGTAGTTTTGTCGGTGTTGTCTTCGTAATGTGCCCTTTTGACTCTCTACAGTGCTTCAAAGCGCGGAAGTAACCGTGATGTTTACTAAATACATCCATCAATGGTAGGGGATTTCCTCCGATGGATGTCCCGCCATCCAGATACTGGCGTTGCAGTCATTGCTCTTGTGTAAGAACCGAAGAAGAGGTAGTAGGTACATATAAATGTCTATGAATTCATTAATCCTGAATGATTATTTAAATTTACTTCACCTTGTCCTCGTACGCCACCCCTTGATCTTCTACCGCCTTCTCCTTGGAGGAACCCATCAGCTTTTTCTTTCTCTATTGCTGGAGCAGGGTTAGCCATAAATTTTTCGTTACACAATTAAAATTATTGTCAATCCTTTGATTACAAGCCAAAGTGTGAGAAACGTGCATGGTTGCACATACTTTTTGTTATTAAAATAACATTGTGATATGATTTATTTCCTTCTTTACATATTCCTTTTGTCTTTATATTAAAATTAAAAGTTATATGTGTATTTTTTTTGAAATCAAAATGAATGAGATATTTTATAGTTAGAAACACTAAACTTGCCTACAAACTCTGAATCAAACATAACAAGAAAATTTATTAAGTAAAGTGTTGTTTCATTCATCATAGCATATATGTGTGTGAAGGCATTCAATACATGAGCAGGTTATTTTTATCTTCCTCTTTCTTTCATCATTAATCCAGGCCGCATCTTCCCATATCTTCAAAAACAAATGGCCTCCTTTTTCTTCTGTTTTCATCTTTCTCCGACTATTTCCCTGAAGGATAGGATCCCTCTAACATACAAATCATCAACACCAACAATCAACACCAATACCATCGTACCCATATCCGTAAGAGATTTCAAAATTAATCTTCTGCACACATGTGTTGCTATCGGGCTTCCGTTCGATTGTCCACCATCATTGCATCACCGATGTCTTCTAGGCAGGAACACATTGCGGTGGTGGTGACTCATCATTACTCGAGAATGGAGAGAATTTTGGCAAGATTTTTGGTATAGAGGAAATGAAAATTGAGATAAGACGAAATCTATGGTTGTGGTTTACGTGGAGAAGGAAATAAATTAATTACAGAATAATCACTGTGGAATAATGATGGTTCAACCCCCCTATAATGTTGAACCATCATCAAAATATAGTTTAACCTCCAATAAAAAGTATTACATAATGAAAGGGATCGTTACGACTTTAAAACTTCAATAGAGTGATTGTCAATCCTTTGATTACACATCAATGTGCGACAAACGTGCATGGGTGAAAAGTACATATTCCAAATGGCAGCTAAAGAATAGGATTAACAATATATCAAACATGAACCGATCTATGAAAGATTAACTGGACCCATGAAATTTTAACAAGACCCAACCAATGAGTACTGCTCAGCACCTGTTTCTATCTGAAATTCAGTAACGAACAAGCCTAAAAAACAGAACACAACCTTCAAATGAATCCATTTTACTAAAGTTACAAACCATGGCAAAAAACGTGCTCATAATTTCTGTTATAAAATAATACTGTGATATGATTTCTTTCCTTCTTTACATATGCTTTTTGTTTTGATATTGAAAGTTATATATGTACTGTTGTTTTCTAAAATCCAAATGAACAAAAATTGTTTAAGTTAGAAACAGTAAACTTGCCCACAGACTTCGATTCATACATAACTAGAAATTTTATTGACTAACCTCCTGTTAGATTCATCATACCCAGTATAATTTTTAAGAAAGTGTGTAAAGGCATACTATACATCATCAGGTTTTCTATTGAGGGCAAGCCCGAGCCCTGTGTGGGTTGTGCTCTCACACTGGGCACAAATTTTCTGGGGCCTAAAATAATATATTTGTACATTTATATTTGTTTTATAAATTTTTTTTGCTTTAGTTTTGTAAAATTTGGGCCATTTAATTCAAATTGAAACCATTTTAAAACCATAATTACTTTTTAGCCCACTAGATCAAAATACAAAATTACTTTGTCCATTTAGTTACTAAGTTTTCTTTAAATTATAAATCTATTTAAAAAATATTTTCTCTTTAATATTTTTGAATTCGAAGAAGAAAGGTTAGTTTATTACTTTCTTTTTTCTTGTAGCATTTAATTTGTAGAGAACTCCACTTACTAATTGATCAAGAGAGTATATATTTAAATTTGAATAGTTTCTACGTTAATTCTACTTGATGTCATTTCCTTTGAATACTAAAAAATTTTACAAATCAATTTTTTTCTAAAATGGAACATTATAAACTGAATATTAATAAAGTCAAGATACACAGTCTAAATAATAAAGTTTATCTATTAATACTAAGAGAAAATTATGGATACGCCTTTGTGTGGGTATAAATAGACTTAAAATTTGTATTTTTACTTCAGTGAATTAAAAATTGAAAACATTACTAAATTTAGCATATTTTGTTAGATGCTTCAAACAAAGAATTTTTTGTGTGTCTTGATTTATGTCTCCTCTATATTTTTTATTATTTTTAATAGAAAAATTAATGAAGTGGAATTGCATTTAATTGGTTAGGTTAAAATCCCCAATAAATATCTTTTTTTGTACTTTATATTAAAAAAAATTAAAAATTATATAAGGGTTTAAAATAAATCTTCGAACAGGGCCTCAAAATACAGTGGACCGACCCTGTTTCTATCTTCCTCTTTCTTTCATCATCAATTCTAGTCGCTTCTTCCAATGTTTTCGCCAACAATTTATCCTCGTTTTTCTTTTACTTTTCATCTTTCTCAGTCTCTTTTTTTATTATAAATTAATAGAGATATAATTGATTTAGAATCAAGATAAGAAAGAAATACTTTTTTCTGAATGATTTTGTATATACCAGTATATGAATCTCCTTGCAAAGACTCTGGATTGCGGAAATTTAGATCTTTGACAACAATAGGGATTTCACAAACCCTACTTATGCTGCACGGAATTCAGACTCTAGTGGAATGTTTTCATTTATGGTGGTAGTCGTCTTGTCAACTCCATCATATCATGTTCCATATTTTTTCTACGTACTTTATATACCATTTGTACTCACTATATATATATATATGAATACACACAACCACAATCATTTGTGGGTTTTACTTTCTATTATTGTATGAGACGGGTTTCCCTAATTTTCTATTAGAAATGATAGGATCCATTTTGTAAGTATTATCCACAAGACAACGCGTGTTTTTCATTGAGATAGATATAGAGTTAGAAATTACTTTTACAATTTCCTTTTTTGTTCGAGAATTACATGGATTTGTCTCTTTTATCCGCTATTCAATGAATTTGCACGTCTTCCCTGATAAAAATACCCATCTTTCTTGTAAATGTTTAAAATATAATCTTTCGATTCTTAAAATATATTGAACTCAAATCCATCGCAATTGAGATATGTTAGAAGTCATTATTTTCATTGAAAAAATGGAGCTGATTTCGACATTTATACTTATTGCATTATTTTTTATTAAATATTATGTATAAGAATTATTTAATCAAAACATATATATGAAATGAATGTTACTTCCTTTTATTAAAAGACCTTAAGCGAGAATAGTGTATGAGTAATAGTTTTTCCATAAAATTATAAAAGAAAGTGATTATTTTATCAAAGATTATTTGATATACTTTGATTACAAGTGTGCAAGAGATGTGTACGTGTGCACCAAATTTTTTGTTATCAAAATAATGTTGTGATATATAATCCCCGCCCCACAAAAGAAATCCGAAAACACTTATTGCATATACCTAGATTACCCCGACATTCTGATCATAATTTTTATTGGAAAATTCTGAACGTTTTCGGCGGTTAAAAATAACCTTGAACTTGAAGAATTCCGAAAAGTAATGGAAACTAGCGCCTTTCATCCATCTTAAGTTTCCCTCTCCAGATTTTAATGCTAAGGCTGGAAATTTCTCACCACTCTTCTTCTTCTTAGCTTTCCTCTTCTAGTGGATAATTCTTGCACCACACTTCTTCCTCTTCGTACTACGACACTTCTTCCTCACACTTCACCTTGTTCCTCGTATGCCGCCCCCTCTTCTACAACCTTCTCCTTGGCGGAACCCATCTGCTTCTTCTTCCTCTGTTGTTGGAACGGGGTTTGCCAAAATTTTTTAGTTACACAAATAGAATGATTTTCAATCATTTTATTACAAGTCAATGTGTGAGAAACGTGCATGCATGGTTGCATATATCTTTTGTTAATTTTGTTATTAAAATACTTTTTGTTGACTTTAAGAGGTTTATGTGTGTCTACACTTTGTAGTATTTCTGTTATAAGGAAATTAATTTTTATAATTGATAGTAGTAAGGAGATTGAACCACCAATTGCTGATTCCGTTAGATCTCATTTGTTTTTATTAGTCACGATATGCTCACAATCCTCGAAATCATTATCCACCCGTCCAAGAGATTATTGTTGTTAATAATGTCCCATCTTAGCCTTCACAACCTTGAAATCATGGGATGTATTTTTGTCATTGTTGTCCTCGTAATGTGCCTTCTTGACTCTCTACAGTGCTTCAAAGTGCGGAAGTAACCGTGATGTTTCCTCAATACATCTATTAATGGTAGGGGATTTCCTCCGATGGATGTCCCGCCATCTAGATATTGGCGTTGCAGCCGTTGCTCTTGTGTAAGAACCGAGGAAGAGGTGGTAGGTATATATAAATGTCTATGAATGCATTATTCCTGAATTATTATTTTAACTTTACATCACCTTGTCCTCGTATGCCATCCCTTGATCTTCTACCGCCTTCTCCTTGGCAAAACCCATTGGTTTCTTCTTTCTCTATTGCTGGAGTGGGGTTAGCCATAACTTATTTGTTACACAATTAGAATTATTGTCAATCCTTTGATTACAACCCAATGTGCAATAAAAGTGCATGGTTGCACATACTTTTTGTAATTAAAATAATATTGTGATATGATTTGTTTCCTTCTTTACATATTCCTTTTGTCTTTATACTAAAAGTTATATATGAACTCTTTTTTTTGAAATAAAAATGAATGGGATTTTTTAGTTAGAAACACTAAACTTGCCTATAAACTTAGAATAAAACATAACTAGAAATTTTATTAAGAAAAGTCTTGTTTCATTTATCGTACCACATATATGTGTGTATGTATGTGTGTTTGAAGGCCTGCGATACATTAGCGGGTTTTTTTTATCTTCCTCTTTCTTTCATCATTAATCCTAGCCGCTTCTTCCCATATCTTCAAAAAAAAATTAGCCTCCTTTTTCTTTTGTTTTTCATCTTTCTCCGACTCTTCCCTTAAATGATAGGATCCCTCTAACATAGAAATAATCAATACCAATAATCAACACCAATACCATCGTATCCATATCCCTAAGAAATTTTGAAATTAATCTTCTGCACACATATGTAGCTATCAGCCTTGCATCACCGATGTCTTCTAGGTAGAAACACATTGCGGTGGAAGTGACTCGTCATTTCTAAAGAATGGAGAGAATTTTGGCAAGCTTTTTGATATGGAGGAAATGAAAATTGAGATAAGATGAAATCTATGGTTGTGGTTTACGTGGAGAAGAAAATAAATTAATTACAGAATAATCACTATGGAATAATAATGGTTCAACCCCCTCTAATGTTGAACCACCATCAAAATATAGTTTACCTTCCAATAAAAATTATTACATAATTAAATGGATAGTTACGACTTTAAAATTTCAATAGAATGATTGTCAATCCTTTGATTACACGTAAATGTGCGAGAAACGGGCATGGGTGAAAATTACATATTCCAAATGGCAGTTAAAGAACACGATTAACAATATATCAAACACGAACCGATCTATAAAATATTAACATAACAGATGAAATTTTAACAAGACCCAACCAATGAGTACTGCTTAGCATCTGCTTCTATATGAAAATTAGTAACGAACAAGCCTAAAAAACAGAACTCAACTTTCAAATTAATCCATTTTACTAAAGTTACAAATCATGGCAATAAACGTGCACATAAGTTTTGCTATAAAATAATATAGTGATATGACTTTTTTCCTTCTTTACATATGCCTTTTGTTTTTACATTGGAAGTTATATATGTCCTGCTTTTTTTTTCTTCTAAAATCCAAATGAATGAAATTTGTTTAAGTTAGAAATAGTAAACATGAGCACAAACTTCGACTCATACATAAATAAAAATTTTATTGACTAAGGTTCTGTTAGATTCATTACACCAATTTTTTTTTAAGAAAGTGTGTGAAGGCATGGTATACATCATCAGGTTTTGTATTGAGGGCTGGCCCGAGCCCTGTGCGGATTGTGCTCTCACACTGGGCACAAATTTTCTGGGGCCTAAAATAATATATTTGTGCATTTATATTTGTTTTATAATTTTTTTACTTTAGTTCTGTAAACTTTGGGCCATTTAATTCAAATTCGAACCATTTTAAAATTAGAATCACTTTTTAGCCCACATCCAAATACAAAATTACTTTTTGGTCCATTTAATTACTAAGTTTTCTTTAAATTATAAATCTGTTTTAAAAATATTTTTTCTCTTTAATAATTTTGAATTCAAAGAAGAAAGGTTAGTTTACTACTTTTTTTTCTTGTAGTATTTAATTTGTAGAGAACTCCACTTACTAATTGATCAAGAGTGTGTGTGTATATATATATATATATATATATAAATTTGAATAGTTTCTACGTTAAGTGTACTTGACGTTATTTCCTTTGCATACTAAAAAAATGTACAAATCATTTTTTTTCTAAAATGGAACATTATAAACTGAATATTAATAAAATCAAGATACACCGTCTAAATAATAAAGTTTATCTATTAATACTAGCAGAAAAATTATAAATACACCTTTGTGTGGGTATAAATAAACTTAAAATTTGCATTTTTTTACTTCAGTGAATTAAAGATTAACCATTACTAAATTTAGCATATTTTGTTAGATGTTCAAACAAAGAATATTTTTTAGTGTCTTGATTTAAGTCTCCTCTATTTTTTGAATTATTTTTAATATTTTAATAGAAAAAATGATGAAGTGAAATTGCACTTAATTGGTTTGGTTAAAATCCCCAATAAATATCATTTTTGTAGTTTATATTAAGAAAATTAAAAATTATATAAGGTTCCAAAATAAAATATTCACACAGGGAATCAAAATACAGTGGATCGACCCTGTTTCTATCTTCCTCTTTCTTACGTCATCAATCCTAGTCGCTACTTCCAATGTCTTGGCCAAAATTTTAGCCTCGTTTTTCTTTTACTTTTCATCTTTCTCGGTCTCTTCCTTTTTAAAATAAATTAATAGAGATATAATTGATCTAGAATCGGGATAAGAAAGAAATAACTTTTCTAAATGATTTTGTATATATCATGTTCCACATTTGTTGCTTCGTACTTTATATACCATTTGTACTCACTATATATGAATACACACAAACACAATGATTTGTGGGCTTTACTTTCTATCATGGAATGAGACAGGTACCTCTAATTTTCGATTAGAGATGATAGGATACATTTTGAAAGTACTATCCACAAGACACCGTGTGTTTTTCGTTGAGAAAGATATAGAGTCTGAAATAACTTTTACTATTTCCTTTTTTGTTTGAGAATTATACGAATTTGTCTCTTTTATCCGCTGTTCAATGAATGTGCACATCTTCCCTGATAAGAATACCCATCTTTCTTGTAAAGGTTTAAAATATAATTTTTCAATTCTTCCAATATATTGAACTCAAATCCATCACAATAGAGATATGTTAGAAGTCATTATTTTCATTGAAAAAATGGAGCTGAGTTCGACATTTATACTTGTTGTATTATTTTTTATCTAATATTATATATAAGAATTATTTAATCAAAACATATATATGAAATAAAAGTTACTTCCTTTTATTACAAGTCCTTGAGTGAGAATAGTGTATTGGTAATAAATTTTCCCATAAAATTATAAAAGAAAGTGATTATTTTATCAAAGATTATTTGATATAACTTTTTAATGACACAAATGGAATGATTGTCAATACTTTGATTACAAGTAAGTGTGCAAGAGACGTGCATGTGTGCACCAATTTTTTTGTTATCAAAATAATGTAGTGATATATAATCCCCGCCCCTTAAAAGAAATCCTGAAACATTTATTGCATATACCCAAAAGATTATAAGTCATGATATGCTCACAATCCTCGAAATAATCATTCACCCGTCCAAGTGATTATTGTTGTTAATTAATCATGTCCCATATTAGCCTTCAAAGCCTTGAAATCATGTGATGTAGTTTTTGTCGTTATTGTCTTCGTAATGTGCATTCTTGACTCTCTACAGTGCTTCAAATTGCGGAAGTAATCGTGATGTTTCCTCAAAAAATCCATCAATGGTAGGGGATTTCCTCCAATGGATGTCCCACCTTCCAGATACTAGCATTGGTGTTGTTGCTCTTCTGTAAGAACCGAGGAAGAGGTAGTAGGTACATATAAATGTCTATGAATTCATTAATCCTGAATGATTATTTTAACTTTATTTCACCTTGTCCACGTACGCCACCCCTTGATCTTCTACCACCTTCTCCTTGGCGGAACCCATCGGTTTTTTCTTTCTCTATTGCTGGAGCGGGGTTAGCCATAAATTATTTGTTACACAATTAGAATTATTGTCAAGCCTTTGACTACAAACCATGTGCGAATAATGTGCATGGTTGCACATACTTTTTGTTACTAAAATAATATTGTTATATGATTTGTTTCCTTGTTTACATATTCCTTTTGTCTTTATATTGAAATTTATATATGTACTTTTATTTTTTGAAATCAAAATGAATGGAATTTTTTGTAGTTAGAAATACTAAACTTGCCTATAAACTCCGAATCATACATAACTAGAAATTTTATTAAATGAGGTCTTGTTTTATTCCTCGTACCATGTGTGTGTGAAGGCATGCAATACATGAGCGGGTTTTTTATCTTCATCTTTCTTTCACCATTATCTTAGTCGCTTCTCCCTATATCTTCACAAAATATTTAGCCTCCTTTTTCTTTTGTTTTTCATCTTTCTCAGACTCTTTCCTTAAATGATAGGATCCCTCTAACATAGAAATCAACAACACCAACAATCAAAACCAATACCATTGTACCCATATCCCCAAGATATTTTTAAATTAATCTTCCGCACACATGTGTTGCTATCAGCCTTCCGTTCGATTCTCCACCATCTCTGTATCCCCGATGTCTTCCAGGAAGGAACACATTGCGGTGGTGGTGACTCATCATTGCTCGAGAATGGAAAGAATTTTGGCAAGATTTTTAGTATGGAGGAAATGAAAATTGAGATAAGACGAAATCTATGGTTGCGGTTTACGTGGAGAAGGAAATAAATTAATTACAGAATAATCATTGTGGAATAATAATGATTCAACCCCCTATAATGTTGAACCATCATCAAAATATATTTTAACTTCCAATAAAAGTTATTACATAATGAAATGGATCGTTACGACTTTAAAACTTCAATAGAAAGATTGTCAATCCTTTGATTACACGTCAATGTGCGAGAAACGTGCATGGGTGAAAATTATATATTCCAAACGGCAGTTAAAGAACAGGATTAACACTATATCAAACACGAACTAATCTATAAAAGATTAACGAGACCTATGAAATTTTAACAAGACCCAACCAATGAGTACTGCTCAGCACCTGTTTCTACCTAAAAATCAGTAACGAATAAGCCTGAAAACCAGAACACAGCCCTCAAATTAATCCATTTTACTAAAGTTACAAACCATTGAAATAAACGTGCACA
>JAULKM010160539.1:0-16466 GCA_032355605.1 Rubia tinctorum | reverse complement strand
TAGACGCTGCGATTCGTGCATTTATTTGAGTTGGGCGAGATCCTCAAATAAATAAAGATCCGATTTTCCGCAATCCATAGTATTCGCAAGGAGATTCATATCAAGAACGTATTCAAAAGGGACGGAGAAATTGAATTAATTCCTCTTTATTTTTAGGTGCTAGAGGTGCACGATATAGATAAAATGGTTCCCCAAAATAATCAAATTAAATACTCCCACTAGTCTCTTAACAATGACCCCATTTTTTTAAAAAACATTTCACTGTATGTTTGATCATCGATAATTCAATTTCATACATTAACAGACTTTTAAGAAACTAAATGTTACTAAGAATCCAAATACATCTCACATGTTATTTGTTATTGTATGCAATTAAAGTTATTGATAGTCAAATAAGCCTTGAAAAAAATTACAGTCAAATAATGCCATTGCTATCTGAGAGTTTTGGTGAGCTTGCAAAATATAAATTTTTGTTTCTATGGTAAGCGGAACTGTATATATAGTCACATTATAAACCAATGATAATTATAGTTAAAAATTATACTCTTTAATTCCACTCACTGCAGTGTTTATCCGGAAAATTGTTTGGGTCTTGAAGTTCCCTTGTCCTCATTTTGTAATTTCATGTGCCACCTGGTTTGCTTGCCACATGGCCAATAATTTCATTGGTTTGGAACATGGAAAATTATTTTTAGCTATTATAAAGGAACAATTAATTAAATATAATTAACCTAAAAATCCTAAAACAAGACTTAAGGCTTTTTCCTTATCTCTCTTTTCGAAGCTTTGAGGCAATTTCTTCTCTATTAAAAATATCACCAGAACCCTAACCTTCTGTGACGTGATGGTGGAGCCTCTAACAAATCCTAATGCTCCTTTTTTTCTAAGTCCAAGCCTTGAACAATGAATTGCATAACGCCTTTAACCCCTAATCGATCCCTAACCCTAGATTATCTTTAAATCCAAAACTGAAGATCAAACATCTCGACAAGCCAAGGCTTCACTTCATCGATGTTGAATACGGTAAAGCTCGAGGCTCCGCACAAATTATGGTGGGTAATATTTCTCGTAGTAGACCTCAAATGGATAAAAATTTGGAAAAATTATCAAATGGCTGGTTTTGAAGGTTCAACAGAGATCAATTTGTTAGATAATCATCAAGTCCATATGAATTTCTCTCTACCTGATGATTACTATATATATATATATTGGCTTCATAAAGTTTTGAACTTGGTTCTTATCCAATTCGAATGACTAAATGGATTATAAGAAATGAAATATTTTTCTTTTTTGGATGTAGGTACTAGAAGAAATAGATACAAAAATTTTAGGTGAGGACGCACTTGCTTGAATTTTGAGAACAAAACTGATTCTTCTACTCATGACTTGGGTTTATTTTCCACATAAAATTTAGTGTTGATTTTCAATTATATCTCTTTTTTGAATAACCTAAATTTATCATCCACCACTTAAGAAAATAATAGCATAAGTAGAACGAAACATAAATACATGAAATGAACTATCAAAGTCATATAAAATTACATAAATGAGTAATAATCACACATTAAATCATTCCTCCCATTTTGTATGCGCTTGATTGGTTTTCTGTGGTAATTAGTACTTATCCTTGCCTCTTTTATTGTATCAAGAGTGCCTATTTATTTCCCATTAAATGATTTAAATCAATCAAACCAAATTATTTCTCCAAGTCACTGTGCATGTTCCATTCAAGTTTTGTGCATATGTACGTATATATATACTTTTTAAAATTATTACATAATATTTTTTTTAAACTTCCTACAGAGCTGTTTGATCCATACACCTTTTGTACTCAAAAGGAAATATTATCCGTAAAGATTTTCCATTAAACGTGGAGCAATAGAAAAGTTCCGTTGAATTTCACCATAGGCAAAGAAGAAATTACCTGCTAGTTTGTATTAACTAATACTCAGCATTCTCAAACGATAACAGTAGAAATGCAAACGCAATTGGAGTTTAATCAGTCCATTTTGTACTTGGCACGTAGAACTGTCCAACAACAAGAGAGATAGATGGCAATGTTTGCTCCACCAGGTAATCTAATCTGAAAGGCACAATGCAATCATCAACATGTTAACATATTATTTTGTCTTGTGAGATTTCTCCTGATAAGCCAATAAATATAAGTGATCACTGTCAATATTTCATCAGCACAACGGTGACCAAAATTTTCACGGGAAGACTCGAGATACTTGAGATATTTAATTTGTTGAGATAATATCTTTGCAAGATAACCGTTAAAATGTATACATTAATATACAACTCGATATGCAGGGACTCCAGGTGGGTACAACCATAAAAAATGATCATCTAGGTCAAGCTTGTACACATATTAAGTGCACATTCGTGCGAGTCTGTGCGTATTTTTCTTCTCTAAAGTGCTTGTTTAATATCGACTAAATGTTGGAACTTGAGCTAGAAAAGGATGAATATTGTTAACTGTGTAAATATGAAAATCCTTTATAGATTGTGCTTGACATGAGTAAGGCACAAGAAAGAGGAGACATTCCTCTCGAAATAGGGGATCATCGATTGCCATTGTTTTACTATATTCCCAAAAATGTTGTCTTCAAAAAGGCATGGGTGATGACTATCGTGTAATAACTTGTGAAGAGAATTAATGAAACCTTCGTAAGTGAAATAAAACCTTTTATGGAAAATCTTTATTGAGAAAGTGTTATTTATGTTCTTTTTTTAAAAATTAACTTAAAGCAAGGAATTAAAATTATTTAATAAATATATGTTTAAATGGTTCAGAAAATCGTGCATGTTCTTCCATGTACACATATTATGTGCATGTTCGTGCGGTTCCATGCATATTTTTCTTTTTAATTCATAATATTTTCATAAATTTCAGGGCATTTGTTGATTAAGTACTTCATCTTTCTAAATTAGGTGAAACTTTGATAAGTGTGTTACATACATAAATATACCTTAAGTTAATTCTTGATCATGGAGCGTGCATGTCCGTGCATGGTTAATTTTAATGGATGAGTATACATGTACGAGTTTACCCAAAAAAATTATTTGCCGTTATTTATTTCATAATATAAAATATTAGTGAAAATGTAACAATTAGTCTTTGTGACCTTAAATATTAAAAGTGTATTTTAATGGACGAGTGTGTGACACAAGCATAGCTTAAAATTATGCTTGGTCATCGACCATGCAAGTTCATGCATGCTCATGATTATAAGACACACACACACACATACATGATAATTAACTCAAAATCACCAAACCCGGAGTGCTTACACTATTGAAGGAAAATGCTTTGTCCATAGATTCGAGAACTACATCAAACTTGAGAGTGTAGGACCAGATGATTTTTACTGCAGGTTTGAGTACAAGGATAACACTGACACCTTCATCCCAGATTACGTCTCAATGGATGCAAAATTCCTTAAAGTACAGATGATGATGGTGTAGTGCTAGGGACGCAAAGATGGCTTTCATCATGCGTGACTTGGGATAGCTATCTAGTAGACGCAGGTGTTGAATCTGTTTGTGTATACATATAGTGCCGTTTCGGATGAAAAGAGGTACAACTAGGAATCATCTCATCCATCCCGCGCCACTGGAGGCCAGATAGAGGCTTCCATGAAGTGGTTGAGAAGGATTAAGAGTTGGAGTAACTTAAATTTTTAAGAAACTACATGCGATCTAGATCTCATATGGATTTGAAGTAAATATTTGAACTTGTAACTGTACTGGTAAAATCTTCAGACATTAAAATTTACACTGTTAATTTATAAACCTTTCTAAGTTTAAAAAAACCTTATGTAGAATTTGAAAAATTTTATTGGGTATTATTTGAAATGAGTAACTTTTATTTATGGATAATTTCATTAAGAAAGAATATTTTGGAAAAGAAACTCATTTTATAATTGTATGTTTAAATGGTTGAGAAAATCGTGCATGCTGAGCTTTCTTAGTTTAGGTTTTACGACATTTTGGCACATGATAATTTCGGCCAACGGTTCACCCATAGAAAAGCAAAGAAGTTAGCCAAGCGAACCAGCCAGGGTCGGCGCGAACTGCACAGGCCCGACATGATCCAAAAGCTAGCACAGCCCGCACCGCTAGTCATAGTCCGTGTCAGGGTCCTTTGGTACGACTCGTACCACACGACATTGGCCATGTCCAATTCCAGCACGAGGGGTCCCTGTTTCGGCTGGCCGTGCACTCCAAGTCACTTTTTCACTGCAAAAATTGGCTAAGTATGGGAGTGGGATGTTCCGTTCTACATGGTTCACACCGTTTCAAGTCACAAATTCCAAGATTTTCCCACATGGTGTGAAGAATGATGCGGGGTGCACCGAAGTACTAAGCAAATGGTGGTTCCAGCCGACAGGGCCGCCAAACGATGCATGGCGGGGATCAGAAGGAGCAAAATGAAGATCCAGCCTACGGTCCACCACAGATGACACTTGTTGTTCCGGTATGAGGAGGAACAGCTCATTCCAGATATGGTGCCTCGCACCTGTACGGCCGGCATGGCCTATGCCAAGGCCTGCATCCCATCGCCAGCACGAGGCCCCTCGACCGGCACAGGCCGTGTTACGAGGCACCTACCGCGCCATTGGTGGCTGCTAGGATTTTGGCCACTCTTGGGCTTATTTTAGGCCCAATTCCCTAAGACTATATATATGGACCTTTGTCTACTAGAGTTTAAGTTTATGCTCAATTTTAGATCTCAATAGTAGGCTAGAGAGAGAAAACATTCTTCCTTTTCTCTAGAATTTTTCTTTTCATCTTTTTAATTTCCCCAGCCCCTTAAAGGTGTTGAATCTAATGAAATGCTTGGGTTCAATTCTTAGGGAGTAGGGATCTAACTTGGTGATAATATTTGTATTCATTTTTTTTATGTTTATTTTGTGATATTTCTAGATCTACCTATTTTTATGTGTTTTGTGATGATTATGTTAGCTTGTTCTTAATATTATTGTGAATTACATGATTGTCACACTTTGTTGGTACCCAACCAAGTCTACTTTCATGTTGGTGCACTATTATTACTCCTCGGTTATGGAAACCTAGATGTGCTTAGGATGACGATAATTCGGAACTGGGCATGTGCACGAAGGTTACCATTTGTAATTTTCACGATTGACCATGCATCTAGTTATCCGACCAAAGAGGTCTGAAAGGGTTTCGGTTAGAGATAGATTGGGTAGCAAACTAGGATTATTTTGTTGATCCTAGAGCCATCGATAAGATAGATACTTTCTTTGTCTTTGAAGGCTTAGGCTTAGGGTTGGTTCGTTTGTGGTGTTCTTCTCAGGACTTAATCACACAAGGGAGAATCAGACCTTCGCAATGAACCATAGTCGTTGTTGCACTCCCATAGTTGTGGAGGCAAGGCTGATGGATGATTTTATACGCGCATCTCTATGTGACATAAGGGGAAATTTTGACCGTTGTAAACACCACGTGACACAAACACTAGAATAGGGTTTAGTTCTTGTATTTTATGAAATTAGATGATCAAAATAACATTGAACATACAAAATATTCTTCGAGTGTTAGTTTATATAGTTTATTCCATTGATTACATGCTAGAAGTTGTTAGTTGAAAATTCCCCCAATGACTGTTATCATAACTTCCTAACACGTGGTCGGATTGACGACCCCACTACAGTTGTGTTTTAGTTGATTATTAGATTCCTAACATCTCGGTGAACAACCTAGGTTGCCACTATCTGCCATTCTTGGTAGTATAGTAGTAGGAACGAGAGCAATATATAAATATTATCTTTGACCCTTAACCATCCTGCTCTCATGTTTAACGACGCTCGGGAAGGGACGGGTTAAATTTTGGCTTCATTTTCAAGAAATTTTAGTTTGACGGTCTAATAGTTAACTTGCATAACATGTTAGTTGACTAAGTAGGGTTGTTTTTATTTTTGTCTTTGTTAGTTTTTGCTATTGAGCTGTCTTGCTAGTTTCCGGTTGCTTCTAACCCTTTTTTCTAGTGTTGAATTGAGTTTGCCATTGTTTTATTCCCGATTTATGGAACATACCCGTGCCAAGAACTTGGGATTTTTACATAGTTCAGCGGATTACACAGGTAGTAGGCGAAAAATAAAGAGGAAATTTGGGCCAGAAGTTCCAAGAAATGGCGAAGGATTGATAGCTTAGAGAATAAACCGCTTAGCATCATTTTCCCACCGTTGCCACCTAATGTGTGAACTCAAGAGCGGTATGATCCATTTTTTCCAACTTTCCATGGGATAGCCAGAGAAGATCCAAACAAGCATCTATCTAGTTTGTACCAACATGAAGTCGATGGGTGTTTCAGAGGAAGGCTACAATATGATGGCATTTCCTTCACTACCACAGGACTACCCCCTCTAGCACAGGTTTTTTGGAACTTTAGCATCGGTTTTTGGGGGTCTAAAAAACTGGTGCCTAAGTAACCTGTCTAAAGATTTCACCGGTTTTTGAGAAACCGGCACTAGGTTTAGCACCGGTTTTTTGGGTTGCGATTTAGCACTGGTTTTTTTGGTAGCACCGGTTTTATTTAATTGGTGCTAAATGTAGCACAATTTTTTGGTTAGCCCCGGTTTTATGGAACCGGTGTTAAATTTAGCACTGGTTTTTTGTTTATCACTGGTTTTGTAGCACCGGTGCTAATTTTAGCACTGGTTTCCATGCTCTAGCACTGTTCCAATTAACCGGTTCTAAAATTTGCTTCATTTAATTTTAGGTTAGCATCGGTTTTTGCATAGCACCGGTTTTAGGAAACCGATGCTACATTTATGAAACCGAGGCTATAGCACTGGCACCGCATTTTTTAAACCGATGCTAAATTTGCACTAGTTTCCATATTATAGCACCGGTTTAAAAAACCAATTTTAGTTGTGTTCACCATTTTTCAGGAAACCATTTCTGAAATTTTCACCGGTTTTTGATTTGGAATTGGAATTGGGAGCTGGTCGCAGCTGTGCGCAACTGCTCTTGTAGTTCCATTTGGCTTGGACAGAATTATGATTGGGGGCACTGACCGCTGGTACACGCAGCTGCTCTAATAGTTTGAGTGAGGAAAAACTAAACTTGAATTGATCTCTGACTGCAGCTGCACGCGGCTACTCTATTAGTTCAAGGGAAACACAACACTCGGATTTTGCACTGATTGCAGCACCGTGCAGGGGTACTAATACTTCACTACAAACAGTAGAAGAGTCCAACAACAATTTTATGGCCACATCTAGCAACAAGAAAACACATTTCCATGAATTCCCAGATTCTAGTGCAATATAATAAACGTTGAAAGCCGATTATACTACACAAATTCCTAACACTCACAATTCATCGGACATAAACAACAATTTTGAAGCAGAGGGCTTTTAATATGATCAACTAAAATTTGGCTAGGTGATGGTGTATATTAACATGGTTTGTGGTTGCCAAAATTGTGTTGGCAAGCCTACGTAAGTTACGAGGACATATTGTTTCACGGAGATGATGCTATCGAATGTTGAGGACATTTAACTTTCATAAAGGGAAATACTTAATGATGGTTTATAGGTAATGATGAACATATCCAACAATGGATTCAATTCCCTTTCTGACATGCATTTGAGCCATGCAATGGGACAAAGTTTTTTCGTAAAAATACGAACCCAACTAATGGCAATGCTGCGTAATTTCTCTTTCCCCAAAGGTGTGTGGTCTTCTGGAACTTTTTGAAACATGTATTAAATTGAATGTTATATTCCACACGTGATGGACGTTGGGCATAGGAAAAGACTACATAAGAAAACATACCTGAATTATGTCAATCCCATGCACTTGTTTAACTATTTTTCCATATACTACATTCAATGGTATCCACATTCCCAAGTACTACGCTGAATCTTGTGCTGATACGGAGAAGCATACGTTTAAATGCTTACAAACATGAAATTGACATAGGATTTACAATTGTATGAGCTAATACGTACATCGATGTTTCTCACATTCCATGTATAGTCTGAAGGGTACGGTTTACTTTGATCTAAATTGACGTATATTCAATATTTTGTTGGAATCCTATAATTATACAAAAAAATAAATTTATTAGTATATGAATACAAAAACATATGTATGGAGCCTAATAAATTAATCAGACGTAATTTTACTGGAGTTGGCAAGAAATTCATTAACTTACGAGCGAATCAATTGAAGGCAAGTGTTGGTATGTTTGCCAGTTCCCCCAATCATCGAGTCGATGCAATATACTTGTTCATGTTCTGGTACAAAGACGATAAAAAACTAATGGCTACTGCATAGGAAACAAGAAAGTACCTGGTGTGATTATTAATGCATAAGTTTGGGGAAAAAACGAAGATACGTGAAACTAATAATACCCCAATTTCTTTAATTTTGTACATGCATAGAACTTACTCTCGATTGTAGGGAATACATACATCCTTGCTTGTGTACGGCCCATGATTGTTGAAACCTCTTTCACAGTGAATTCAATCCTTTGATGGGTATTTTGAGTGAGGGAATTTGAAGAAGCCGGAACAAACTGTACGTGACATTGATCAACCATCCCATCGCAGAGGTGTTTGTAAAAACAATATTAGAAATGAGCAATAGTTATGCAGCATGTAAAATAATGTGAGCATGCATTCTTACGATGTCCATAGATCAAGTTGTGATCCACTGATCCACTCCATTTCGTGTGTGTTGTTGAGGCTGGTCATGAACAAAACCGGTGCCACATTGGAAAAAATTGGTGCTAGGTTTAACACCGGTTATTCTTAGCACCGGTTTATTCAAAATATGTGATACTTTAACACCGGATTTTCCTAATGTAGCACCGGTTGCCATTTTAGCACCCATTTTAGAAAAAACTTGTGCTACATAAGGAAAAACTAGTGCGACTTAAAATTGGGCACCGATTTTCAAAAACCGGTGCTAAAGGTGGGTATATGGTATTGCTTTCTCACTTCGGGATTTGGCCAAATATTGGTTATACAATCTCCCGCCCTTTTGTATCACCTCATATATGGATATAAAGCGTGGATTTCTTGAGAAATACTTCCCAGCTTCAAAGTCTGCGGGGTTGAAGAAGCAACTCTCTAACATCTCTTAGTTTGCTAATTTGTCCCTCTACGAGTATTGGGAAAGGTTCAAGAGATTGTTGGCTAGTTGTTCATATCATCCATTCAAGGAGGAAGACTTGGTTTACTATTTCTTTGAAGGATTGTGCGATAATGACATGCGTATGGTCAACTCCTCTTGTAACGGTTCAATCGCCAATAAGAGCCCAAGGGAAGCAATGCACTCCTCGAGGAGATGGCAACCGGAACAAGGCAATTTGGTACAAGGTCTAAGGTGAAACCCGTGGATGAATCATCTCAACCCCCAAAGTTGGAGGAGCAAGTCTAAGATATTACCTCAATGATGGTAGAATTATATGAAAAGGGGAGTCCAACAGGCAAAAGTGTGCAGTGTTTGTAATCTTGATCACCACACCCGCAAATGGTGGAGTAAATTGAGGAAGTTAAGCCATTGGATTTAAAAAATGGTGGAAATAGGCCATAGTTTTCTAGGGGAAAACAACAAGAGTTCTGTGGGAACTAAGGAGGAGAAAGGCAAGATACCTACGCAAATTCCTTCAGCCCGAGGTACCTCAATCATCGCAACTTCAGTTGGCGCAAGGAGAACCAAATGCAAGGGTGAAACGGAGGCGGACAAGCTCCACATTAACCCTATCCGAGGGGAGAACGGTCTTCAAACAACAATGTCTCACTTTTCAAGTTGGACCAAGAGGAAATCCTTGAAGCAATCTCTCTATTAGCCAAGAAACATAATGTCTTTGCGGAGCATACAAGGTGAGATATTGAAGATCTCGGGACTAGGGAATTCTTGAGCATCAAGAATATTTAGATTCAATTTGAACAACTCGCCGCCTCAGTAAGTCAACTTGAGGCCAATGAGTCCAATAAACTTCTTTCCGAACCAGAGGTCAATTCCAATTTCATACTGTAATAGACTTTTAAAAAACTAAACGTTACGGAGAATCTAAAGACATGCCACACATTGCCTGTTATTATGTGCAATTAAAGTTATTAATGGTCAAATGTGCCTTGAAAAACTTAAAGTCAAACAGTACCATTGTTATCCAAGGGTTTTGGTGAGCTTGCAAAATATAAGCTTTCATTTCTTTGGTAATCAGAGCTGTTTCTATAGTCTCTTTATAAATGATCTATAGCCAATGAAAATTATAGTTAAAGAATATACTCTTTAATTCCACTCACTGCAGTGTTTATCAGGAAAATCATTTGGGTATTTAAGAACCCTTGTCCTCATTTTGAAATTTCATGTGCCACCTTGTTTGCTTGCCTTAGAATATGGGCAATCATTTTATTAGTTTGGAAAATGGAAAATTATTTTTAGCTATTGTAAAGTAACAATTAATTTAATAGTTATAACCTAAGCATCCTAAAATAAGACTTGAGGCCTTTTATTCCTCTCTCTCTCTCTCTCTCTCTCTTTGAAGCTCTGAGGCAATTTCTTCTCTATTCAAAACATTACCGAAACCATAACCTCTAGTGACGCTGTGATGGTGGAGCCTCTGCCTGATCCTAAGGCCCCACTTTCCAATGACCAAGCCTTAAACAATGAATTCCATAAATTCCTTAACCCCTAATCGATCCCTAACCCCAGAATATCTTTCAATCCAAAACCCAAGAATGAACATCTCGGCAAGTTAGGGATTCACTTTACTGATGTTGAATATGATAAATCTCGAGGCTCCGAACAAATAAAATTGGTGGGTAGTTTTTCTCGTGGTCGACCCCAAATGGAAAAATATTAGGAAACATTATCAAACGGCTGGTTTTAAAGGTTCAAATGTGACAAGTTTGCTAGATAATCATCAAATCTATATGAATTTCTCTCTACCTGATGATTACTATAGATATTGACTTCATAAAGTTTGGAACTTGGTTCTTATCCAATTTGAATGACAAAATGGGTTCTTAAGAATTGAAATATTTTTCTTTTCTGGATGTAGATACCAGAAGAAATAGATTTTAAAAAATTGGGTGAGAATACACTTATTTGACTTTTAATAACAAAAATGTTTCTTCTAGTCATGACTAGGGTTTATTTTCCATATAAAGTTTAGTGTTGATTTTCAATTATATCACTTTTTTAAATAACCTAAATTTATCATCCACCCCTTAAGATAATAATAACATAAGTTGAACAAAACATAAATACATGAATTGAACCATCAAAGTCAATTAAAATTACATAAATGGGTAATGATCACACATTAAACCATTCCGCACCATTTTGAATTACCTTGATTGGTTTTTTGTGATATTACTTAGTTGTCCTTACCTCTTTGATTGTATCAAGAGTGCTTCTTTATTTCCCATTAAATGTTTGAATTCAATCAAACCAAATTAATTCTCCAAGTCACTGTGCATGTTCCGTGCAATTTTTGTGCGCACACACACACATATATGTGTACATATATATACATATATATACACATATATATATATATTGTAAAATAATTATAAAATTATTTTTTTGAAGTCCCTACAGATTTATGTGATCCATATACCTTCCGTACTCAAAAGAAAACCTCTTCCATAAATATTTTCTATTAAACACGTTGTAGCAAGAAAGTTCCATTGAATTACACCATAGGAAAAGAAGAAATTACCTGCTAGTTTGTATTGACTAATACTAAGCATTCTCAAACTATAAAAAGCAGAAATGCAAATGTAGCTGGAGTTTAATCTGTCCATTTTGTACTTAGCACGTAGAACAGTTCACTAGCAAGAGAGATAGATGGCAATGTTTTCTCCATCGGGCCATCTAATCTGAACGGAAAAATGAAATCAACAGCAAATTAACATAGTATTTTGACTGGTGAGATTGCTCATGATAAGCCAATAAATATATGTCATCATTGTCTATATTTCATCAGCACACCAATGAACAAAATTTGCATGGAAGCCTTGAGAACTTGAGATATTTAATTTTTTGAGACAATATCTTGCTAGATCACCGTTGATATACATATATTAATATACAAATCAAGATTGCAATCAAGGTCAAGCTTGTACACATATTAAGTGCACATTCGTGTGAGTTTGTGCATATTTTCTTTTCTGAAGTTATCGTTTAATATGTAACTAATTGTTAGACCTTGAGTTAGAAATGGATGAATATTTTTAACTGTGTTAATATGATAATCCTTTATATGACGTGCTTGACATGAGTAAGGTGCAAGAGAGAGGAGACATCCTTCTTGAAATAGGGGATCATCGACTGCCACTGTTTTACTATATTTCCAAAAATGATGTCTTCAAAAATGCATAGGTGAACTTCTCTCTTTATTGCATGGGTGATGAGTATCGCTTATGAAGAGAATTAATCAAATCTTCATAAGTGAAATCAAATAATTTACTGTAAATCTGAATTGAGAAAGTGTTATTTATGTTTTTTAAATAACTTAATGCAGGGAATGAAACTTGTTCAATAAATATATGGTTGAATGGTTTAGAAAATTGTGCATGTTCTTGTGCGGGTCCATGCATATTTTTCTTTTTAATTCTTGCTCTTTTCATAAATTTCAAGGTATTTATTAATTAAATACTTCGTCTATCTAAATTAGGCAAAACTTTGATAAGTGTGTTACATACATAAACATACCTTTAGTTAATTCTTGGTCATGGAGTGAGCATGTTTGTCTAAGCTAATGCTAATGGTACGAGCACACACATGCGAGTTTACCCAAAAATTTATTTGGTGTTATTTATTTCACAATATAAAATATTTAGTAAAAATGTGACAATTAGTCTTTGTGACCTTAAATATAAAAACTGCATTTTAATGGACAAGTGTGTGGCACAAGCATAGCTTAAAATTATGCTTGGTCATCGACCATGCAAGTTCCTGCATGCTAATGCTTTTAAGACACATACACTAACATACATGATAATTAACTCAAAATCACTAAACCCGGCGTGCTTACACTGTTGAAGGAATATGCATTGTCTATAACTTCAAGAACTACATCAAAATTCAAAGTGTAGAACCAGATGATTTTTATTGCAGGTTTGAGTACAAGGATGACATTGACACTTTCATCCTAGATTGCGTCTCAGTGGATACAAAATTTCTTAAAGTACTGATGATCTGATGGTGTAGTATGAGAGATGGAAAGATGGGTTTCATTAACTGTATCTTGGGATAGTTATCTAATAGAAGCAGTTATTGGATATTTTTGTGTATACTGATTGTGCCGCTTCGGATACAAAGAGGTACTAGTAATCATCTCATTCGTCCCGCGCCAATGGAGGCCAGATAAAGGCTTCCATGAATTGGTTGTATAAGGATTAGGAGTTGGACTTACTTGAACTTTTTTTAAAAAAATCTACTTGTGATCTAGTTCTCATGTGGATTTGAAGTAAATATTTAAATGTGTAACCGTGTTGGTAAAATCTTCAGACATTTGAATTTACACTGTTAATTTATAAACCTTTCTAAGTTTAAAAACAATTATGTAGAACTTGAAATTTTTTATTGGAAATTATCTGAATTGAGTAAGTTTTGTTTCTGGTTAATTTTATTAAATAAGAATATTTTGGAAAAGAAACTCATTTTATAAATGTATGTTTAATTGGTTGAGAAAATCGTGCATGCCAGGCGTGTACACATATTATGTGCAATTCACCCGAGGGAAGGGGAGACTTTTATCTTACTTATAACTTTGTTTGGAGGGGTGCTTTAATAATTTATGTTCTTGGATATGAATGTTGAAATGCATTCAAAGCCAAAAATAAATCACTGGTGATACCTATTCATGATGAAGATTCAAAGACTACAAATAGTTATTTTGGATGAATGTCACTTATATTTCTTAGGATTAAAGTCATGAAGATGAGGAAAAAACAAGTGTTTTAAAAGAACTGGATTGCCCATTCTGACATTTTGGCCCATTATAATTTTGGCCATGTTTGTTTAATTCTAGATGATTCGTGGCATCATTTATTTTTTAAAAGATCAATTAAAATATAATTAGATTTGGTAATATTAGATTTTATAAGATTTGGATAGATTCGATAAGATTTCATAATATTTTGTGAAAACAGAATAAGGCAGATTTTAGCTCAGTTTCTTGTGGAATCGACAATTATTGGGTCTAAATAAGGTAGTTTAATTGATATGGATTTAGTTTCCTAAAGTTGTCATAAGTCATTCTAGTTTCTGTCAGGATTTACTAAATCCCGTCTTCTAAAAGCCGAACATATCCACTATAAAAGGGGATGGTCTTCACCGTATTTATCCACCTTTTATCAATCAAATACATCATATTTTTAGTTTAAACTTGTTGCTTATTTAGACATTTAAAACATTAAGTTTTGTATTTTTGATTTTGTGTTTAGAACCTGTGTTCTTTCTGTTTTATTCATGCAAGTGGTGATTGGTTCGTTGACTAAGCCTTGAGTCACTTGAGGTAAAATTGTGTTCATCGGTTGAATCCGAGCGTGTCTTTTTTATTTAAAGAAGATTCTTCGATCCACCCTTTCGCTACTACTTCTAAACATATCACGAGCATGATTTTCGTAAGGGGATTCATATATGTACTTCAATATACCATTTGAGGAGTGCTTCTAAACATTCTGCAAATAGGAGTTTCATAAGAAGATTCATATCATTCTCCATATATTGACCGTTGCTTGAATATAATCAAAACAAAGAAAATAAAAGATAAATCATGAAAACACATCTAGATGCAATATAATGTATTCAAAAGGGACCGAGACATCGACTTAATTCCTCTATATTTTTAGGCGCTAGAGGTGCAGGATATATATAAAATGGTTCCCCAAAATAATCAAATTTAAAAACTCCCCCTCCCTTTTTTAAATTTTTTTTCAATATATGTTTGATCATCGATAATTCTAATTTCATATAGTAACGAACTTTTAGGAAACTAAATGTTATGAAAAATCCAAAGACATCTCACACTTTATTTGTTATTGTATGCAATTAATGTTATTGATGGTCAAATATGTCTTGGAAAAATATACAGTCAAACAGTTCCATTGTAATCCGAGAGTTTTGGTGAGCTTGCAAAATATTAGCTTGCGTTTCTTTGGTAAGCGCAGCTGTATCTATGGTCACTTTATAAAGGATCTATAGCCAATGATAATTATAATTAAAAATTATACTCTTTAATTCCGCTCACTGCAGTGTTTATATGGAAAATCGTTTGGGTCTTCAAGCACCCTTGTCTTCATTTTGTAATTTCTTGTACCACCTGGTTTGCTTGCCTTAGAACATGGGCAATCATTTCATTAGTTTGGAACATAAATTACTTTTATCTATTATAAAGGAACAATTAATTTAATAGAAATAACCTAAACATCCTAAAACAATACTTGAGATGCTTTCCTCCTCCTCCTCTCTCTCTCTTCGAAGCTCTGAGGCGATTTCTTCTCTATTCAAAACATCATCGGAACCCTATCCTCCGGTGGCACTGTGATGGTGGAGCCTACGCCTGATCCTAAGGCCCCTCTTTCCTATGACCAAGCCTTGAACAATGAACTGCATAAAGGCCTTAACCCTTAATCGAACCCTAACCCTATAGTATCTTTTAATCCAAATCTCAAGATCGAACATCTCGGCAAGTCAGGGCTTCACTTCACCGATGTTGAATACGATAAAGCTCTAGGCTCCACACAAATTAAATTGGTGCGTAACTTTTCTTGCAGTCGACCTCAAATAGAAGAAAATGAAAAATTATCAAATGGATGGTTTTAAAGGTTCAACTGAGATCAATTTTCTTGATAATTGTCAAGTCCATATGAATTTCTCTCTACCTGATATTACTATAGATACTGGTTTCATAAAGTTTGGAACTTGGTTCTTATCCAATTCGAATGACTAAATGGGTTCTTAAGAATTGAAATATTTTTATTTTCTGGATGTAGGTACCGGAAGAAATAGATACGAAAATTTTAGGTGAGAACGCACTTACTTGACTTTTAAGAACAAAAATGATTCTTCAAGTCATGACTAGGGTTGATTTTCCATATAAAGTTTAGTGTTGATGTTCAACTATATCTCTTTTATGAATAACCTAAATTTATCACCCACCCCTTAAGAAAATAACAACATAAGTAGAACGAAACATAAATACATGACATGAACTATCAAAGTCAAGTAAAATTACATAAATGAGTAATAATCACACATTAAATCATTCCACACCATTTTGCATGCGCTTGATTGGTTTTGTGTGATATTCCGTGCTTATCCTTGCCTATTTAATTGTATCAAGAGTGCTTATTTATTTTTCCATTAAATGTTTGAAATCAATAAAACCAAATTAATTCTCCAAGTCGTTGTGCATGTTCTATGCATGTTTTGTACATATATATATATATATATATATATTTGTG